>PVJL010004002.1:0-141361 GCA_004026885.1 Lyroderma lyra
CACAGCCACCACTGTGGGAAAACACTGGAGCCTGGACTGTCCCCTCTCCAAGGGGGTACAGGCAGGCAAGGACCACAGAAGGCCTGGGGAGGTGGGTCTGAACCAGCCTCACTCAATCCACAGGGAACCTCTCCTCTTGACACCCAGGTTTTTAGCTCAAATGTCTCATCTCTTTCAGTTTCATTTTCTCCATTTTATTTGTCAATATAAAAATACTCAAATATTTACAACAAATAAATACGCGGGAACACAATAAGTTACACTGTTAGGAGCCCTCCTCCAGGGCTGGGAGAGGATATGCCATAACCACACATACCCACCCTTCTTCCCCCTGACCCCCGGACACCTCTTCCAGCCCTGTTTGAGAGCAAGTATAAAATACCACTGAACCCCAGGGCCAAGTGGGAGGCCCTCCCACCCTTTATCCCCAACACACAGGAGGCTCCATCTCCCTCCCCCCAACCCTGAAAACATTCACAACCCTAAGAGCAGGGCTAGGCCCACCCCAGAGCCCTACACTCCCCCCAGGGGCACAGCACCCTGCCCAGCCCACCCCCATATGTACATCGCTGACCCTCCCTGTGGACAGGTGGGGGTAGGAGAGGCAAAGTGATCTGACCCCTTCACCTTCATAGCTCCAATGACTCACCAGGAGGACCCCAGGCCAAGGGAAGACCAACAGAAATGGGAAGGCTGTCACACAAACATACCCACGCACACAAGTGCACGCCCACATGTACGTACGTACACACACAGACACGCATACACACACACACCTCCAACTTCTGCCTTGAAGTTTTGGCTGTTGGGGTCCCATGTGTCTGTGATTCACAGCCCCTCACAGAGAGGAGAAAGGCGCCTTCTGGGGGGCTGGTGCCCTGGTGAGTGACACTGAGTGGCAGTGCCCATGCTGAGCAGAGCAGGTCCTCATGGCTGGACGGGTGCTGAGCAGGATCTGTCCCAACAAAGCAGGTGCCCATGCCATGTCCCTGAGGTAGCTGGTGCCTGTGCAAAAGTGGGAGCCATGGCTCCCAGGCTGCCCCACCAATGAAGTAGGGTCCCCTCATACCGAGGATTCCTCGGGGTTGGAGTCCGGCAAGGGCTGGCGCTGCTGCAGTTTGCGCCTCAGTTCATCTGCCAGCTCAGGCAGGGGGTGCCCGAGCCCCCCACCACGGTCCTCCCCACCTAGCTGTAAGCGCACATAACCATTGGCATTTGAGTTCCGCCCACCCCCCAGGTGAAGCCGAGTTGGGGACGGCAGGGGCTGGCCAGGGATGCCAGGAGGTGGGGAAGGGGGCCCGGCCCCAGGCTGGCACCGGGCATGTCCAGGCACAATCTTGAGAGAGCCATCTGAGTAGTAGTAGCCAACAGGGTCCCAAAGTTTCTCATCGGTCTCCGGGCCAGGCCGGAAGGGGGGGCTGGTGGGTTCCTTGGGCAGCTCCAGTGGGTACACCAGGGTCCTCTCTGCGACCTTGGCACCTTTCTCCAGCTCTTCCCGCAGTCGCCGGCGCAGTGATAAAACAAGCAGCAACAGCACCAGGCACACAGCCCCTAGGGCCACCACAGCCAGCCACACTAGCCCCAGGTTTTCCAGGGGTGCTCGGGCCTCCAAGGTCACTGATGGGCCCGCCACCACAGCCACTAGGTAGCCTTCGGCAGCCAGTCGTGCCCCCTGCTCCTCTGAAAAGCAGTGGTAGGCCCCAGCGTGGCGGGGCTGGGCAGCCATCACAACCAGGGCCTGTAGTCGGGCATCATAAAGGAAGGAGCCGGGCTGTTCTGCAGGTAGGTCCCGGCCCCCAAAAGTCCAGCGGGCATGGGCGAGGTTGGACGAGAGGCGGCAGGGCAGGACCAGGTCTGTGCCCGCAACCACTGTGATGTTTTTGGGTGTGAGCCTGACTGCAGTGGCAGGGAGAAGAGAGGGAGCACAGTTAGTGCAGGAGACCCAGCACCAAGGGGAGGTGCAGACACCGCAGATCCCACCCACGGCCCATCTCACCTTTTTTACTGCCACGGAAGTTACAGATGCCCGAGGTGTCTGAAACTGTCACGTGCTGAATCAGCAGGGAACTGGTGGAGGAAGCAGAGCCTATCAGCGTCCCCACTCCAACCACCTGCCCTCTCCTCCAGGTCCCAGCACCAGCAGAGCCCCGCTCACCCAGAGTGGCCACCTATAGCCACACAGCGGCTGGTGTTTACACTCCAGGCACAGAAGGGGTCCCGAGAGAGGACACAGTCTGCACAGGAACGGTACTTCACGCAGTCAGCCAGGGGCAGCTGAACCAGCTGTGAGCGGGAGCCTGCAAACAGCAGCTTCTGCAAGAGATTGGCAAACAGGAGGTCAGCCAGGACAGGACACAGCCCCAGTGTATCTCATACTCCTGTGGGAGAGCACAGGGCAAAAAAGTGCCAAAAGGAAGAGACCAGAGGATGCATGGAGGGCTTACTACAAGCCATATGCCACCCTAAGCACCTTATAGCCATGACCTGATTAGAAAGGACAGCAGCCCTATGAAGCTGAGTATAATCGCATGTAAGCACAGTCCACTGCAATACAAACAGTGCATGAAGTACTTTTCCCACGAGGTCCACCAGCCCTCACTAGTGCTAGCATAGCATAAACGGTGTTTCTGTTTGCATGGTGATTGCCAATCTGCCTTTCTTCAACCACAGACTTCCTTTCTGATGTTATTCCATGTTCTGGGGAACAATCTGAGCCACAATAGTTGGTAAAAGGCCAAGTCCATAAAAGTTCAGGGTGCCCAGACAGGCCAGAAGAGCGTAAGAAGCCAGCACCAGCACCTCAGGGAAGGAGGAAGGCACCACGAAAAAGCAGCCCGAGGCCCAGCCAACAGTGCACCACCAGAGAGAAGGTTGCACACAGCACAGGCCCGACACAACCTTGAGGGGTCTGAAGGAGGAGCTGCCAAGGCTGTGTTCTAGGAATGCAGCCTTTCAGGGACCAAGCTATGTAAGGCCTGTGGAGCACTCTGATTTCCTAAAACTCAAGTTAGGCCAGGTGTGCTCAAGTGCCTCTCAGTATTGTCTAAAGACTGGAGAAAGCAGAGCGACAGTGGCAGGTGGGTGCTGACTACTACCTTGCTCCGGGACAGGACCAGGCTTTCCACTGGCTCCTGGTCAAACACCTGTAGCTCCTCGATCAGGTGGACCCAGGGCCCCAGGTTCACAGCCTTGAGCAGCCAGCCGTCTCCTGTGGGGGTTGGGAATGGACAGGTGTCAACCAGAGGACACAAGGGCCCGTCTCAGGCACATAGGCCTCCATCAGCCACGCCCACACGTGCACATGCCTACCCGTGCCAATGAACAGCACTGTATAGGTGGCTCCATCAAGCCCGGTGACTCGGTCAGCCACCAGGTGGGTGAAGTTGGTGTCCTTCTTCACGAACAGAGGCCGGCCCCAGCGAGGCCTCACCTGCTCCTCCATCAGGGGGTGCTTCTTGATGAAGTTGAGGGTGTTGTCAGGCAGCTCCAGAGAACTGGTGTAGCCATGGCGACGGTGCCAGTTGTTGATGCACTAGGGGGTGGGGTGGGGGGAGAGCTGTCAGCCAGTGGTGGGAATGGCACTGGGGCTGAGAGCCGCAGTGCACCCACCCAAGGACTCACCGAGCCCGGCCGTGGGCTGGGTACGGGGTCATTGTAGCGGCCCCACTTCTGGGATTCCTCATGGTATTCCTTGTAGGGACCCTCAAACACCCTCTGGATCTCTTCCAGCTGGTATTCGCAGACTGCTGACAGGTCAACATCACCCCTGTCACAGCAAGGGAGGGAGCCCAAGGGTCAGGCTTGATGCCCACTTTACCCCAGCTCAGGGCATGTAGGGGGAAGGCAGGGCCTGGTATGAAGTAGTCGTGGGCACGCACAATGTAATGGCAGCTGTACCGTGCGGCCAGGGGCAGGGCGCTGCCCATCGACCACCGGGAGCACATGCCCAACATCCTCCTTTGCTTCTGGACAACTGGCTACCTGGACTGCCGCAGAGGCCTATTCCCATAAACCACCCCCACCCTGCAGACCTGCTCCTCCCCACTCCCAAGGAGTCCCGACCAGCTTACCATCGTGCCCGGAAAACCGCAAAGAAGGTGGTGTTGTGCCAGGAGGCTTCCTGCAGGGTGTGCAATGCCCGCAGCTGGTTGAAGTGAAGCTGCCAGTCAGGGGCCGAACACACCAGCCGCGCCTTCAGGAAGGTGGTCCACTTCTTCTGCAAGGTCCTTGCGCCCCCGACATCTCCCTGGCAGATGGCAAGAGGATACTGGCAGTCAGCCCTGCCTGGCCAGCAGGGCTCCCAGCACTCACCGCTGTGGGCTTCTGTACCTTGCAGATGCGGGCCACACGGGCCACTACCTTCTCCGTGTAGCAGTCATACTCCACCGCCCGTTCACTGAAGAAGAAGTAGACCTTGTCGTCATCTCCTGTGAAGCTCCCCACACTCTCGGGGACATAGGCGGAGCCAACAAAATGAGGTTCTACGGGAAGGGGAGGAGGAGGCTTAGTGAGGCCCCGATGGTGCTCGCCCTTATAGCTCCCCTAGTCCCCTCCCCATGCCAGCTGCTTGGAGCTCACCATTAAGCCAGAAGACCAGATATTCTGTCTTCATGGGGTGATGGGGCCCCATGTTACGCAGGATAACAGGTTCGGTGCCCAGGAAGTTGTTGAGTGTGGCTGAGTACAGCTCGCCGTCTACAGAGACAGAGGGTCAGCCAGGCCAGAAGGAAGGTGAAGATACACTCAGGCCACACAGCCCGGATGGGAATGAGTCCTGGGGGACAGCCCATCCTGCAGCGGGGTCGGCCACTCACCCACAAGGAGGCCAGTGTGGCCCTTAGCTGGGTCATAGGGACACTTCCCTTTCCCATCCTCAAACTCTCTGCGTTCCAAGGTGAAGGTGAGCATGTCCTGTGGTGGGGAAGAGACAGTGAGAGTGAGATACAGAAGGCCTGTGCGCAGAGCAGGATGAGAAGGACTGAGGGCAAGCGTGCCACTTACAACATAGGTGCACTTGGGCTGGAAAGCATATGTGCCACACACATACAAGTGGGATGCATTGTACGGCTGCAGGAAGCGGATGAAATTGAAACACTCCGTCTGGTGAGAAAAACAGATCCAGGTAAACGGTAAGGGCCCAGGAATGCAGACACAAGGACTGGGATTGGGACCCAGATCAGAACTGGAAGGAAGGGAGACTTGGGCAAAGACAGCATGTGCCATGAGGCCCAGCCAGGGGGAAGAACCACAGCCCTGCCTGACCCCCTTGTCCCTGAGCACCCACCTGGTTGCTCTTCCCTTTCTGGATGCACTCAGCCTTCTTCTCCACAGGTGCCTCCCATGAGATCTGGGGAATGGGAGTGGGTAAGTCAGTAATGTCACAGGTACACTCTAAGCATGTACGGAGCATGGTCTATGGCAGCAACGTGGGGACACCAAGCGACATTACACCGTCCCCACACTCGAGGAGCTTATTTCAGTAGAGGACACAGGCCCCCAAAGACCCCATGGCAGCTGAACCCATTGAGTGCTATCTATGGATGAAGGAGAGGTAACTTTCTTACTCTGGAGAGGGCGGGCCTTGCAGACCCAACAACATTCCCACAGGAGAGGATGTGGGGTGGGGGCAGTCCTGCCTGTCACCGCCTATGTGCCTCCCGCTCCCCCACCTCTCACCACTCCTTGCAGCTCCAGAGCTTCCATGCTGAAGGCAAACAGGGCCTCCCGGGCCCCCACGTACAGGAGCCCGGTCTGCTCGGTCAGGGTCAGTGTCAGGAAGTCCTGGATGCCCGTTTGGGAGAACCGCCGCACCACTGTGGCCAGCTCTGCAAGGACAAGGCGGGAATAAGCATGGCTGTGGATGGGTGGACATTCCTGGGCCTCCAAGCACCCACCCCACCCCAGACTCAGTCTTCCTCTATACAGTGATCTCCTGGGCCTCAATGCCCCTGCTCCCCACATTAGGGCCAGCACCCCACAATGCAACCCAGCTGCCTAACAGGCAATAAAGGGCATTTCCTGATTTGCTGTCTGGCTCTGACAGCTCCCCCAGGTCTCCTTGGCCTTTCCCAGCCTGGGAGGAGGCAAATCTCGGCTGTGAGGAGGAAGGAAGGATATCTCAGCCACAGCTTCCGGCCAGAGGAAGCCATCAGACCGATGGCTCTCCCTCTCAGGGTCAGCAGCATCTCTGGCTGCAGAGCTGGGCACGTCCCCCTCCCAGCTTCCTCAGCTGCTGCTTCCTTCTTTGCTCTGCTGCCCACGTGAGGGTCCAGCCAGGCCCCAGCCAGATTCAGTAGAGCAAGATGCATAGCAGTTGTTGAGCACTTCTTGTCTTAGGAAACCCTCCAGTCCAGCAGGACCCAAATAAATCCAGACTGCACAGCTGGCCACTAAGACAAGCAGGGATGGCAGGGAACATGAAGGCTGGGGACCAGAGACAACACTAAAGCCAGGGGGCTGGGAAGCCTCAATGGCATTTGCCATGCAGGGTACTCCCAACATTCATAGTCACAGGTTCCCTATGTTGGCCCCCAAAAGAGTTGCCAACCTGTCCTCAGGGTCCCTCTAAACTAATTTTAGTCTCTGGAGCCAATGATGGGTCTAGATACAGGCCAGCAAGGGAGGGCTTCATTAGCAACTGAGTGTAGCCTGTGGGAGGTGAGCTCATTCACCCCAGGTCCCCAGAGTGCAGGGGATGATACAAACACCTGACATCACCTCTTCCTACAGGTGTGTGTTTGCACAGGAAGGGCTCTCAGGTCCACTGTCTCCCCACATGACCACGTCCACATACACATACCCATCCAAGGCCACCAGAGGGCCTAAGTGTCAGGGCAGGGGGAGGGGGGGTCTATTACAGTTGATAACGGGGCTCCTAGAGGCAAAGTTGGACAAACTTGGTGTGTCTTGGGGGGTGGGGGTGGGAGTGACACCCTTGGCTCTACGCATGTCCTGTCTCAGGTTTCTCTCATTGGGCTCTCAGTATGAGTGACAATTCTAGGAGTGAGGCATGGGGACAGTGATGCAGAATGGTCCCTCTCCCTCGCATAATAGGGGCAGCCAGGCCCTAAGCATCAGAGGCAAGGATAGCCCAGGCACTGAGCGGACTACCAGCTCTGGGTCCCTGTGGCCACTCATTCACACTTAGAAAGCTGGATCACATGCATCATCGGGCCTCAATCCTGACAACAGAATAAAGCTGGCATATTCTAGTGGGTAACTCCTTAGCATCTCTCTTTTCCCCAGCAGCGCCTGCTGGCCTCCGGCTCCCCACATTGGTCTGTCTCATCCAACTTCAGGCACTCACCCCCAGAAGATACTGTCTTCCGGGGCACCAGGTTCCACCACACCTCAGCCCCGATGCCCAGGCCCCACAGCCCCACTGACAGCAGCCAGACAGCCCAGTGTGGGGCCATGGCACACGCCCCGGCTCTAAGCTCCAAGCCAGCTGCCCTGCTGAGGGAAAAGAAAGGGTCAGAATCACAGCCAGAGCAAACAGATCGGAAGAGGGCCCACACAGGCCCATGCCATGAGGCACTGACAGGACAGAAGACCTAATCAGGCCTCCCCAGAAGCACCTGATTCTCCCCTTGCAGCGACCTAGTCCCTTCCCACACCTGGCCTCAGCCCCCACGGTCTACAAAGGTCCATGGGGTCTCTCTAGGAGGAGGGGGGAGGAGCTGACTCAGCTCAAGGAGTGGACACTCAGAGAACCCTTCTCTGGCTTCCAGGCCCTCCCTTACTCCCACTCAACAGGAAGTTGTATAAGAAAATAAAAAGGGGACCCTTCCCCCACACTCAGGCCTGACAGATTCGAGGATTTCTTAAAATAACCTCTGGAAGCAGGACTTGCCCCTACTGGGGCTCCAACACGCCTAGGACCTAATTCTGGGAGGTGAACCCCTTAGCAGGGTGAGGGGGGCATGGGGTGGATGGGTGGTGGCGGGACTTGATGCAGAAGGCGTGGGGGTCCCGCCCCTGCCCCTTCCCTTCTCCAGCGCAGACAATGGCCAGGCAGAGACCGAAACCCTGCTCTAACACCAACAAGGCAGAATCAGGCCAGGAGCTGAAAGGGCCGGCTTCCCGAGGCCCCCTTTGTTGCCCAAGAAGGGAGGCAGGAAGTGGGTGGGATGGGCGTGGAAATGACCAGCGCCTCGTCCGTTCTTTGCCCGGCCTCCGAGGGATACGGGTCCTCGGGCTTGGGGCAGCGGGACAGAAGCCCCACTGGTGCGATCGGGGAACCCCCAGGCGGCACCCTCAAGCAGGGTGTGGAGAGCCCCGGGCAGGGGGCGCGAGGAGGTTCCTCCTAAACCCCGGGGACGCCCCGCGTAGGTTCTGACGAGCCTTCCCATTTGGAGATCGTGCCCCCGGCCTGGGCAGGCCATCTGGTTCATTTCCGCCGCTCCAGCCCTCTAAGGCCCAACACAGACACACAGAAGCCGGGCACCTACTCACCCTAAAACCAAGGGTCCCCGCTAAGTCCCTGTCCCTGCCCGCCCCCCCGCCGCCCCCCGCGCCCCGGTCCTCCCCTCCCCCAGCTCCGGGGATTTGAATGCAAACAAAGCGGCGGCGCAGGGAGCGTGGCGGAGCCCGGCCTGCGGACGCCCCCTGTCGGCCCAGGACCCAGCGCGGGAAGGGCGGGGGGCTAGGGACACGCTCACCCCCACTCGCCTCCAACACCTCTCCAGCCCTCCCTCTGCCTCTTACCCCAGGCCGGGCCGAACCCCGCGGCGCGCTCCAATCTGCCGGCACAGCGGCGTCCCCATCCCCAGCTCCTCCCAGGGTGTAAGAAACGGGGCGGCCCCGGGGTGAGAAGACGGTGCGGGGTCCCAGCGGTAGCCCCCCAGCTTTGCCCACCTCGAGCGGCGGCCGCAGGGCGAACGCTCCAGCTGGGGACGGGGCAGTCGGCTGGGCTCGGGAGCTGGCTTTCCAGGACAACCCGCCTCCCGGGCGGAACGGGCGGGGGGCCACAGCGGGGAAATCCGATCCCACAACATCGGCCCGGTCCAAGCCCGCCCCAAACTTTCCGTCACGGGTGGGGGGCGGGGGCAGCTCGGGGGCCTGGAGAGGATCCCGGCCGCGGACCCGTCAACAAGAGACCCTGTCCCCTTAGTCCCGCTCCCCCGACCGGTCCGCTCCTCCAGACCCCGCGGCTGCGACAACTGCTCGCCCGGCTCCGAACCCCCGCGGGGGTCACAGAAGAATCTCGGATGATCAGCTGTCACCCGCGGTCCCTCCCTAAGCCCCCAAACCCTGTCCCTCACGCGTGCGGCGGCCCCTGCCCCAGTCGAGGGACAAAGCGGCGGTGCCCCGAGCCCCGCGGCTCCCGCCCCACGCCGCCCCGGCCTCACTCACCTCCTCCTCCGGCTGGAGTGCGTGGGCGCCGCCTTCGCGTTGGGATCCGACCCCGGGCCGCCCCCGCCCACCCTCCCGCGCGCGCGTCCTCCGCGACCCTGGTGCCACCGCCCCTCCGCCCTGGCTCGGCTCAGCGCCCCTGGACTCCCGCTCCCCGCGACACCGCGGCGGGCGCCGGCTCTTTCTCCAGCGGCCGCCACTCCGCCCCTCCCTGACGTCAGGCGGGAGGGGGGGGGTCGAGTTAAGGCCGGGGGCGGGACGCGAAGGCCCGCCCAGGAGGGGGCTGCGACCCGCGGCGACCTGCCGGCCCCCGCTCCCTGCCCGGGGGCTCGGCCCCTCCGCTTGTGCCCCGCCGAGCGAGGGAAGCACTCCGGGCATTGCCAGAAGGAAGCGGACTCACCCAATCTTAAAGAAGTGTCTCCCCAGGCCCACCGCCGCTGGGCAGCCGGGCTCGGGAAGGGCTGAGGGGCCTGGGGCGGACCAGAGAGGTCTGGCTTTTGATCTCAACGCCCACTGGCCCTGCAGTCAGACTGGCACGGGCCACCCTAGCCAGCAAGACCCTTGTCTGTGGAGACACTGTGCGCTCCAGGCACAGGCACAGGCTCAGTGCCCCTTGCCCAGCTCCTGGTGAAGACCACCCTTTACCCCGAGGCCGCAGAGCCTACCCCCAGGAAGTGACTTCTTCTGGTGCTACTGGAAGGCTGAATAACAAGTGACATGAGCCCTGATGTTCAGATGAAAGGGGCTGAGAGCAGCCACGCTGGAGATCTACCACCTTCAGAACCGACAGTCTCCGCCCACAGCTGCTCCTAGAAGTCACTGGTAGTTCTGGTCTCCTGGGCGTGTCCTCCTTGCCAGCTGATCCTGGAAGCTGGGCAGGTGGACCAAGGAACCCCAAGGAGGCTGCCCCACCGGTACCCAGAGACAGCCACCACCTCCCGACCAGGGGCAGAGGGCAGAGGTGAAGAGATAGGCCCCGCGGCCGATAGCTTTTAAGGCCGCTACAGCCCTGTACCGCAGAGGGGGGCGGCGGGGCGCGGGGGGGGGGGGGGGGGGGGGGGGGGGGGGGGGGGGGGGCAGCGGGGAGGAACACTCTAGGGCCCTGTCAGCAGATCTGGATTATAAATCAGTCCGGACAGGAGCTTTTGTTCTGGGTTAAAACTTGGCATCTGAAGAGCAGAGAGCAGAAGAGTAGTGGAGATAACTGGGGAGGCAGCCCAGTTGGATTCAGTAACAATTGGGTCTTTGCTGGTGCACATAAAGGCCCCTTCTCCCGCACTGGCCAAAGCCACATTTCCCAGCTCCTTTCCACCAGCGTACAAGCCATGGTCTTGGAGATGCTGGAGATAGTGGGCAAGCCAGTTAACTATTAGCATGGGGTGGGCAGCAGGCTCTCTGCCTCAGCGGACAGGGAGGGACAGGACATGTGTGACTCCCATAGGGTCAGACTCAGTGTCTATTTAGGTAGAGGTGACCCGATAGGCAGATCGCCTCACCTTTGTTCTATACTGTAGACTTTGCAACCTGCCTTCACTACTTTTTGTTTCGCTCCACCTTCAGGACCACCCTTGTAGAAGTAGGTATTGTTTCTCCCATTTTATAGGTAAAACGAGTCTGAGAGAGACCTGCCCAAAGTCACATAGATGTTACAATAGTGAAGTCAGAATGTTAAATCAGGCCCCGGGACTCCCAATCTCTTTCCACTAAGTCCTAGTGTATTCTGACAACTTTTACACCCCTGAAGTCTCCATTTTCTCCTTTTTCCTTGCCTTCGTGCCCCACCCCCACCCCCACTCTAGGTGTGAGGGTTACCAGGCAGAGACTTGAGCTCCTGGCTTCACCTGCAAGATGTCCCCAGTGGAAAGTTTCAAAAGGTGGTTTGGTTTCATTGGCAGGGACAGTCTTCCGTACCTCACCGTGGACTTCTGTGTTCTAATAACAGACTCCAGGAGCCCTTCCCTCCCAAATGCTCTGCAAAGATAAGGCTGCAGCTCTCCACACCGCTTTTCCACCTAAGTCCATCTCCTGCTGGGTTCTGTTCATTTATAGGACAGGCCTTTCCACGGGCAGGTGGGCAGCGAATAAAGTTTCCTGCATGACTACTTGTTCACAATTCATAATTTTTAATATAAGTACAATTGGTCAAAAATGATTCCTGGGTCTTAAATTTAAAAAAATATATTAATTACGCTGCATCCCCCTCCCTCCAAAAAAAAAGGCTTGTGTATTTATCAACCTCCCTGGGGTCTGACTGGCATATTCTGTGGAAGGTGCCCACCCTCAACCTCAGGCCCTGACCTTCCTACTTGCCCATTTGCTCCACTGCCTGTGGCCAATTCGAAGAAAGTTAGAAAGATGCTAAATGCCTTCTGGGGTTCTCTCTGGACCCACTGGTAGCTCAGGTTGGCCCCTAGAGGTGGGCCCAGGAGTTGTACCTGAAAAACAAGGCCCCTCTCTCCCCCACACACAAACGTTCTGTGCCATGGTGGCCCCCATTTGGGCTCCTTACCCTCGGAGGCAGCTTTCTAGTAAGAGCGGCTAGGGTTCCCACTGGGGTTCTCCACCCAACACTGCCCGACCAGCTTCCCAGGGAGCCCAGAGCCGCAGTTAACCCACAGGGGGGAAGGAGAAAGCCTGGGTCAGCCACCCTTCCGGGGTCTGAGGGCCTGGGGACCGAGGTCAGTGGGGACGTAGGAAAAGGACTTCCTCTCCACTTCCTCCTGAAGGAGAGTTATCGAAGCCGCCCACCTGGGAAGCCTTTCCCTTCCCAGCCCCTCCCTGCCACCGTGACCAAGAGGAAGCAGGAAAACATCCGTCATCACAGCCCCGGATGCTGCTTTCCCAGGGGCTTCAACCAGGATATCCCTCAGCCTTTCCCAGGGGCTCCGATCAGGAAAGGGCGAGTGGTGAGGTTGCCAGTACCACTGTGGAATTCTCGGCCTGGAGGATGCTGAGTCTCTAACTGGTCCTACACTCGTTTCAGAAGATTTGGTCAGCTCCCAGCCAGTTCCAGAGAGGACCCATTACACGTCCCAGGGGATAGTGTATGCCCTTGGGTGACCTCGAAGTGCACACCTCTGCTCAGGTTACAGCTAGGTCTCTGGAGGGACTGAGTCGTCACCAACACCTCCTCTCTCCTTGGTGTCTGTTTCTCTCGGGGGGATGAGTGTGTTTAGGGAGCAGGGGGAGGGAGAAGTGCACAAGAACCAAGACTGGGGGCTCCCTGACAAACAGCTCCACATAGGGGAGCCACAGAGGGGCTGCTTGAAGACCTGGAAACTCCCAGGTTCCACCTCCAGGCCTCCCTACTCCCTCTGCCTTTGGCAGTGAGAACAAAGAAGGGAAATTTCAAAGGTGATTTCCAGGTTCCCAGAGCAAACTGAACGGCTGTGGATTAACTGTCAGGATGTGCAGTGTCAGAGGCAGGCAGCCCTGAGGGAGGGTGCAGGAGGCTGGATGACCAGAGCCTCCACTCTATCTGGATCTTTTTTCTCTCTTTCATCATTGGATCAGAGGATCTCGGGCTTACCTAATGCCGCTGGGGCCTCAGTGGTGTCTGCCCCCACCAAGGGGGGCTACGGTGTGTTCACGAACAGAAACCAGAACTCTCGGTCCGGTCACCTGGGCATCCAAGTCACCCTGGCGGTTTCATCCACTTCTCACTTGGCAAAGGTTACGAGGCAGGGAGGCGTCCCGCATGGTACCCAGCCCTCTGAATTATAGATGCCCCCTGGCTCCCAGCATTCTGGGGACTCAGCGAGGGAGGCAACTGTGTCTTACACAGGCCCAGGGTGATGTGGGTTTGCAAACTGAACTACTTGAGCTGAAGGTCCTTTACTTGGGGGGAGTCTCTCTCCTAGTCAGCCCACCTTGCCCTGATTTCTATGGCATCAAAGAGCAAAGGAGAGAGACCTGTCAGCAGAGAAAGCCGTTAAGCACCCGCCATGGTGACGCTCCGTCAGTAGACACTCTGGCTGAGCTGAGGAATGCGCACAGGCCAACAGTTGGGCAGGGTCATCCTTCGCTACTTCCTATCTACTTGTTGCCCCTGCAGAACGCCATCCAGACCCAGAAAGAGTCAGGAGGGTAGAGAGACTAGAAATGGATTCTCAGAGTTGGAGGAATAGACAGAAGGAGACAGTGGACACTCGGGGAATCTCCTAGGGATACGGAGAGCCCACTCACTTCTCCAGGGGGGCAATTCAAAGACACTCAGCAACCCCTGGGGAATCAGACCTGGGGTAAGGCTGAGGAAAGCAAAAGCAGTATCAGGAACTGTTGTTGGCACAGCCCCCTCACTCCTAAGTCTGGGGAGTTGATTTCAGAGCTCAACAATAAACTGAATTAAGTATAATTACAGCCTTGATCCACCATCTCATTCTGGGGATCCTCCCCAGCGGGGGCGGGAGTGGGGAGTGGGGAGTGGTCCCGGACTGGGTCCAAACACATGTTCCCCATCCCAGCTCCCTGGGTTTCTGACAGCGCCTCTCTCCAGATTTACAAAGGACCCTCTGCTACAGGGGGGCGGGCCCTAAGCCCCAGTCACATGACTGTCAGGGGTGATTATTCAGCACACTGAAAGCTGGGCACCAGCCCTCAAGAGAGGGATTGAAGGAAATCATCTGTACCATTGCTGTGAAATTAGACTTTAGTGTGCACAAAGAAACTTCACATTAGTGACAGAGAGAGAGGAAGGCGGGTGGGAGGACGGAGGCCCCGAGGGCCTTGGGTGAAAAGGAGATGCCGGGTGGATGGGTCGGGGGAGAGCAGGGAGAGGCAGGATCCCCGTGCCCGGTGGGGGTCAGAGGCAGTGGTGGAGCCAGGCTCTTGCTTCATCAGACGGGTCCTCCTCTCGCCTCCTTTCTTTGCCTCCTCCAGTTCCCTGGGCCCTGGCCACTCGCTGCCGGAGCCAGGAGCTCTGGGCCACCCCTGCTCTGCTCCATTAGATGTCTTTCCAGGGGCTGAAGTACTGCTCCTGCGGCAAGGAATAAAACAGGCTGTGGCAGCCTGGACCCTGATGCTCCCTGACTCTCTACCATCCATTCAGCATCCATGACAGGTGCTGTGGCTCCCGGCCCAGGCCAGGTGTGGCAGGTCAGCAGGCCACTTGACCGCATCTCTCCCTGGCTTACCTCCACTCACTGCTCACAGGCCCAGGGCAGGGTGAAAGGAAGGTGGGGCTTGGCCCCCTGGCTTGGCCAGGCCAAGAGTCACTCTTCCTTCTTTTCATGACAAACACAGTTTCCCACCAAAAGACTAGTGTGACCTAGTTCCTTGGGGACTGAGGGTGAGGTTTGCTTTCCAGCTTTCTCAGAGACTTGTGAAATTTGAGACCCAAGCCACAGCCTGTGGCGATGTGTCAGCCCCAAGTCAGAGGTTACAAGGGAAGGACAGGAGAGAGAAGTCGGAGGAAAGGCAAGTTGGGAGCCTAGGAGCACTGGGAGGGTAGGTGGGTGCTCATCTCCATGGAGGGCTGGGGGCCTGGGAGGAGAGGGCCCCTAAGCCAGCTAGTGCTGCGTGTCGCAGGGACGGAGGCCAGAGGGAGGCTGCCAGGGCAGGGCTGGACTCTGTTTAAGTGTGCAGGCGTGGGAGCCAGGCTGGCCCTGTGCCCTGGTTCTGACATTTACGAGCTGCCTGCCCGTATGATGGGAAAAGCTATTTAACCTCACAGTGACTCCGTTTAGCTTGCTCATCTGTAAAATGGGGTCATAACAATATCTGCTTCATGGGGGTTATGTGGCTTCACGTAGAAAAGGACGTCTTCAGTCAGTAAACCTTAGCAGTGGATATTACCACCTAGAGGGTCTGAGAAAATGCGGGTGCGGAGGTTGTTGCTACAGACAGAAATCGGAGGACCAGGGCAGCTTGGACGCGTTCCTCCTAGGAGAGTAGGCCAGCCCCAGGCCTGCATGACAAGTGGGCAGAGGGTGGACAGCTGGTGCCTCCGATGCCCCTTCCTGGCACTGCTCAGGACAAACTGGTCCTCCCAGCCATGGCTCGACCCTGCCCAGGGTGAAGTTTCTCTTTGCATTGGCTCAGGAGCAGCTTCTCTCTACCCGCTCGCCGTGCCCCCATACTGGGCATCTGACTCTTGATAAGGATGATGAAGGTCTCCCCTCCCCCCACATCGCCCTCTCCACCCATCTCCCGGCCAGGAGCTCAGCAGCTGCAGTGGGGGTGGACATGCTCTAGCTCTGGTCAGTGCCTGACCACTTCCCTTCTTCCCAGGTCCGGGGGCTGGAGAGGGCACTACCTCGGGCTGGCAGTGGGTCAGCAGCTCCTGCCAGCGGATGAAGGTCTGAATGGCCAGGTCCTTGAGTTTGGTCCGGTGCATGGCCTGGGGGCTATCCCGGATGTGGGTGCTGATGTGTCGGTCCAACTGCATACACAGTAGCTGCAGCTCCCCCTACAGAGGTGGCCGTGGGGGGAGGGGCAGCCAGGTGCGTCCACAGTGAGGGTGGAGGAGAACAAAGTCAGAGAAGGAGGGGGATATGTGAGTGACAGCTCAGCAGTTGGGCAGAAAAGGGAGGAGAGGGACAGGGCAAGCGCTGGGGGCATGGGTCAGGACGCCCTGGGTAGGCCCGTGGGACACTGGGAGAAGACAGAGTTCTGCTCCCAAGGGCCTGCAGTTCCTGGCATTGGGCTGGGCTCCACCCCAGCCAATCACAGCCCAGCCTCTTGGGAGACTCACCGACTGGTCTGGAGTAATGTCCTGGCAGCTGACCACCACCCCAGCCAGTGTCAGGAGGCTGTGGCATAGGTAGCAGACCTGGAGAGAGATCACAGGAGACAGGTGTCCCTAAGTCCCTTACCCCCAGATTCCTCATTCCCAGGCCCTGCGGTGAGGCTGGGCTTCCAGTCAGCATTTCTGGAGGGTTTTGGCTCCACTCCCTCAGAGCTTTACTACCTCTGATGAATAATCTTCCTCTCTTCCTTCAGAAAAAGAAGACACCCCGCCACGAGAACCCCACATGGCCCCCAGCCCTGTCCTGGGGCTCCAGCAGAGGAAGCCATTAGGGAGAGGACCCGTCCACTCTGACCTCTGCTCTGCTCCGAGGCACCCACCCACGCCTGTGGGCTCTGTAACCGGATGCCACTCTCCTCTATGGGGGGCCATGGCCCATGGGTGTGCAGCCCGCCCCTTGGTGGGGCACCACCTGCACAGACAGATGTGCAGCCCTGTCTGCACAGTCAGGCCATGTTGACATAAGGAAGCAGGTGGAGAGAGGGGGCGATGGCTTGGTTGAGCATTTGCACGTCTCACCCACCAACTCATACCCTCTCTCTTGCCTACTGGACACTGAGGGGTAAAGGCAGGACAAAGGCAGATTCTGATCCCAGGTGCCCTTGGATTGTTGGTGCCCATTCATTTATGGGACATTCCCCTGCCTTATAGAGAAAATGAGGTACAGGGAGTGCCCCACGGACAGGTGAGGCCCTGGTGTGAAGACAGCCTGCTCCTGGTGTTCTGGAATCCTGTCCGTCGTGGCCTTGCCCTTCGCCCTCTCAGAGGTGTCTGTTGCCTTGTCCCCTTCAGACTCCTTATGTCTGAGCTAGCGATGGTGGTAGGAAACGTCCCTGAGGCTGAGCTGGGAGGGGAGAGGCAGGCTCCAGCAGGGCTCCAGCTTGGTAATAACGGGGCTGGGGCAAAACTCAAACCCAGAACTGCCCAAGGCTCTTGACGCCTCTACCCCTCCGGCTTCCCCTGCCCTATCACCCTCCCTCTTAGAGCAATAGTTGGTGCCCCAGGAGCCTCTTTGGGACAGAAGCTAGAACCACTTTTGAGGGTGTCAGGCCTGACACTGAGAAGTACTGTATTGAACTCAAATACCAGGGTGCCAAGTCCTGAAAGCTGAGGCCACCTTGCCCCTCTCCCAGCAGCAGCTGCCCTACTCGGGACCCCGCCTGTCCTCCAGCATGATAGCTGAGGTCCCAGGTGGCACGACTTCAGGCCAGGTTGGGTGGCACGGTCCCCGAGCCCACCGCAGGTACAGAGCAGACACAGGCGGGTGAAGCCAGGGGGCCCACAGAGGCTGGGGAGCATCCAGCCTCCCTGAGCCAGCTCTACCTGCAGGGGCCTGCCGGTGCCAAGTCCCCCAGCGGGCTGGTTCGCCAGGGGAGCAGACTTGCTAGCAATCCCCAGCTCCCACAGACTGCCCGTCCCCAGCTTGGCTTTGCCATTGGAAGGAAGATCCCCAGCATTTGGAACCCCTTCCAACCTCTGCAGTCCTGGCACATGGCTCATCGCTCCCACCCCCCTCCAAGCAGGCTCAGGCCTGTGTGCCAGACACTGCACCTTGACTAAGACACAGCCACAAACACTCAGACATTAGAGGGAAGAAGATAATTCAGGAAGGCAATCATCTGGTCAACAAATCCTGAACTGCAGCTTCCCCAGGGAACCAAAGGAGAAAGGGTCCCTCTAAGTTGTCTGGGGGTTGGGGGTAGTGTGCAGCGCCGAAGTTTCAAGGAAGTGCGGGCTTCTAAGAACAGGAGGACGTGAGGAGAGGTTGGCCCCGTCGGGGCAGGGTAGGGCTGAGATGACAGCACCAGGCAGACTGCTGATGCAGGAAGCAGGCAGGGCAGGCCGGGAGACTGGCTGCCAGGTGGCTGGCCACGGTGGAGCAGGGGAGGGGCGCCCTGAGACAGGGCTGGCAGCAGGGGTCTGGAGCGTGGGCCGTGGGGGCTGCTCCAGGCGCTCAAGCAGGGAGGCTGGGTTGTTGGGGACAGACTGGGGGTGCCCGGTGGAAGCGAGAATCAGCTGAGATGGACTACACCAGAGTGAGAAGGCAGATTTGAGGGAAAGGGTTATAGGACATCCTTTATGTTTAATTTTTTGCTTTTTAAGATTACGTGTCTACCATGTGTGTGCTTTACTCATACGGTCAGAATCCAATGAATGTTTTTGAAAATTAATTTTAAATAAGACAACGCCAGTCAGAATTGACTGAGCCTAGTTGGGTTTGGGGTGGGTGCAGGGCAAGGGAGAGAGGGACATGACCACAAAAAGCAGCGGAGCCCTGGGGACCCAGGCACCTCTGTGAGAGGGCACTGAGCGGGCTGATGGTGAGAGGCGGCAGGAGACACAGTGTGAGCATTCCAGGGTAATGGCCCTTGGGTGGCTGGGAGATGGGCCTGTCTGCAGTGGGTGGAGGTGAGAGCCTGGAAGGGGGTAGGGCAGAGAGGAAGAGAAGGGGGCAGCTCTCAGCCCTTTCACTTGTAAATAGTCCCAGCACAGAGGTGGGGGCAGTAGTTCTTCCTCCTGCCCGAGGGCTCCCGAGGGAGTCTCAGCATTTCAGAGCCCCCTGTGCTCTGCACAAAGCCAGTGGCTAAAAGGGACCTCCAGCCAATCCGAGATTGGTCCCTGGGGCCCCAGACACCCTGCCCCCTCCTTCCCCTGCAGAATTAATCTTTCTAGGAGGGGTGTGGTGGGATGCACCAAGGATCTGAGGAATGCCCAGGGGGAAAATCAGAGAAGGGATTTATTGAGAGAAAATAGCCACCACTTGCATGTGGGTTTCACAACTTGTTCTTATGCTGATTCCCATAATTGAATCTGGAGGGAAAATCCTAGGAAAACTATTCTGATCTTTATTTGTTTTCTGTTTTTTGTTTTTTTTTTTTTTGGGGGGGGGCAGCATGGGGGTGGTAATAGCAAGAAGGAAATGGTAGTTCTGAAGAAAAGCCCTGCTAACCACATTTGATAAGCCAATTTTCCAAAGCGAGCGGGTGGGGTTGGGGGTGGACCCAGCCACTACCTGGAAGAGGGCTGGAGGCGTTTTTTCCTTGGCTCCAAGGTGATCTCTGGAGTGGGGCCTCAGTGAGGCGAGGCCCTTTAAGGGGATAAGGTCCAAAAACTAAGGGTCCTTATGACTTTGATTAAATTTGTCTTTAAATCCTAGCTCTAGGGAGTTCCCTGGTGGTGTAGTGGCTTAGGCTTCAGCTCTGTCAACGCTATGGCCTGGGTTCAATTCCCAGCCAGGGAGCTACCCACATAAAAACAACAACAAAAACCTTTAAATCCTAGCTCTAGAAGTCATCTCTGTGCCTGCCCCCCACATCCGCCTCAAACTCAAAGAAAGACCTAGCCTTTCCCCTGGATAATCAGCAACCCTGAGGCAGCAGAGGACAGTGGGGCCTGGACCTGACTAATGGTCACACACTCTGGACCTCTGGCAGGCTAAAGATAACATCTTGACCGAAGTTATGTCCTGAGCCCTAGGTGGAAAAAAACCCCTGGCTACTTTACCATGAGACAAGATAGAGGGATGCCATCAGAACAGACCTCAGAGCTGTCCTCCAGACCTGAAGAAATGATTTATCACCCTTACCTCACCTCCGATCAATTGGCTCCCAGCATGCCCCCGAACCCCTAACCCTCGGTGTCTTGTGAGTTTGTCCTATAGAATCTGAAACCTATAGGCCATCGGGGAGTCAGGTCTTCAGCATTAGCTCCTTGTTTCCGGATGGGCCAATTCAATATTAAACTATTTTTCTTTCTGTACTGCAAATTCCTGCTCATGCATTTCTTTGGGCCAGTGTGCACAGGCAGGAGGACTCAAACACTGGGGTGTTGGTAACACCTGTGGTCAGAATCATGACAGACATCAGTCTGTACTGGTGCTTTTGAAAAAAAAAAAAGGCGTCATTATGTGCATAGAACGTGTCCAGGCCATGTCCTCCCCTCACTTCTCTGAGGAGAGGTAAGGGAGGGTCCCATCTCATCTAGACAAAGGGACAGGCAGTTGCACCAGGTACACGCATGGCCTCTTCTGAACCTCTACCTTCCCAGACTCCTGCCTCCTGTTTTGTGCCAATAGAGAAGCAGACATTAGCAGACACTGGGCTCTGCGGGCCGGGAGGAGGATGAACCTGAGTCACCTTCCTCTGACAATCACGCCGGGGCCCGGGGGACCAGAGGCTGGCCTCAGAGTGCCAGCAGGGGTGGGCGAGAGCCGGCCATTCCTGGCAGGACGCAAAAGCAAACAGCCAGGTGTGAGAGTGGTGTTTCCTGCTCCAGTCGCGCTGTGACCAGTTCCTGAACTCAGCAAGCCCGTTCCTGTCCTAGCTGGCACCACAGACTTGGGAGCCTGGGCAGAAGCCCATGGGTGCCTGTGCATGCCAAAGCCCCCTGCCTGCTCCCATTGCCTACACAGCTGGAAGTGCAAGGTGACCCTCCCACAAGCCTGAAGCCCCTTTCAAGTCACTAAAGGCATGTGTGTGGGGGTGTCAGTGTGGCTTCAGGGTTCAGGAGCAGTACAGAGGTGCTCCTTGAGGGGGAAAGAGGACACTGGCTACACCTGTCCAGTGTAGCCATCAGGTAGCCCCATGCCTGCCCCACTGGTGTGAGCGGAGGCTGGGAAGCCCCCACGGGAAACAGGCCTGGGAAACCTCAGTCAACAACTTGGGGAGAGGCAGTCTGAGGACGCCTAATGGGACGTGTCTGAACCCCATGCTGACAAGATGGGACTGTCCCCTGCTGCTGCTGCCAGCAAGGCCCACGGCTTCCAGCTTCAGTGATCTGGGCCTTTCCCGGGAGTCAGGCAGGAGGACTTTTCTGAGAAGTTCTGTGCAGGATTCCTCCTTCCTTAAAGGGCACCGCCTGCCCTCTGGGGAAGGAAGACCAGGGTGAGAGATAGGAGAGCCTGCTGGGCTTGTCCTCCACCACGGGGGAGGGGAGGTCAGTTCTTCCTTGTTCTGGTCCAGCCAGTTCTGACCCCAGCAACCACAGGCCACATGTCCTTTTGTAGCACTTTTGTCACAAAAGGGAAAAAGGGTGGCCATTTCCCAAGAACCTTATCCTTTACAAAATTCCCCTCCTGTAATGCCAAGGGAGCAGGCTGCAATGAGGAGGAGTATTTATGCTAAAAAAGGGCAGAAGGGAGGAGGGAGGGGATCTCCTAGGCAGTCACCCCCTCTGTCCAGAACGTTATGGTTTCTCCCACCTCAGGTAATGTCCAGGGATCCAGACTTACAGAACCAGGCAAGTCTTCCACCCCAGCCCTTTCCCTGGAGGCAGACAGGCGGGTGGGGGATGGTAGATCTTGCCACTGGCAGGAGGGCCCTGTGAGAGCAGCTGCAGCCAGGCTCTGGGGCAGCTGCTGTGGGGGCCGGGGGGTTGGGGGAGAAAGAAGGCCGCCGCAGGAACACCTGCTGGGAGGACCAAGATGGACCCACAGGACATGGGCTCCCAGCCAGGCTGCTGGGGCCTGGGGCTCACACTGCAGGTGTCCCTGCCTTGCACTCAGGAAAATGGCCCTGAATGCTCGCTGGTGTCAGGCTCCCTGCCCGGGACGTCAGACCCCAGCGGGGCCTCCTCTGATTTTGCCTCTCTCTGCTCACTGGGTCTGGGTGGAGGGTGCCCTGGGGTACTAGCACTGAGCCATAATCTGGCTAGGCTGTTCTCAGGCCCATCCAGAGGGCCTGGAGGTCCACCTCAGCCCGAGGACTAACCCTCATGAGAATTCTGTTGCAGGCCCCATCATTGTCACATGTGGATCCTCGCAGGGGTTTTGTGCCCTCCGAGACATTTATATGCATGCACACACAGTAAAGGTCAACACTAGAAGCAATGGGGCAAAGACTGATCCTGTGTTGGTCTTTTTTTTGTTTTGTTTTTTTAAATGTGGGTAGTTCCCTGGCTGGGAATCGAACTCAGACCGCAGCATTAACGGCGCCAGCCCCGAAGCCTTAAGCCACTACACCACCAGGGAACTCCCCCTGTGTTGGTCTTCCCCGGAACATTTCAGGTCCAACGCTAGAGCTGGGCCCTGATGAATTCCTTTCCTTTTCTTTTTCTTTTTAAATCAAATTGAAACCTATAGCTCCACTTCGCAGTGCTCTGAACCAAGGGACTCACACAGGTGTCCTGGTCATCCTCACTTTCAGCAGATGGGGAAGGGTTAAGTCTGTGCTCTCTCCCTTGTGCTGGACAAGTTGTGTGTCTCTGTGTGTGTGTATGTGTGTGTGTGTGTGTGAGAGAGAGAGAGAGAGAGAGAGAGAGAGAGAGAGAGAGAGAGAGAGAGATAGATATCCCCCTTCAGAGAGAGAACAAACTCTTCTGTTGGGCAAAGCAAGGGCCCAAGGGCCTGCTAGTAGCTGGATAGGGAGAGGCTGAGGCTACTCCCCGGGGAGGGGACCAGCAGAGCCTGAGCCCCCAGGGCATATAGTCTAGGTCTCTGACCAAAGGCTGGGCAAGTAGCAATTAGTAATGAGTAATCCTGAAGCAGGCTCCTCGCAGGCCAAGAGCCTCAGCCCAGGAGCGAGCCTCACTGCAGTTCATCTGGCTAGTTCACAGAAACAAGATGAGAGGGGACACATTTTTCGAGGTGACCTCCCTCTGGACCCATCCTGGGGTATGGCACCTGCTGTCATCTCTGGGATGCCTCTATGAGCCAACCTCATGACATGATCCCCTTGCCCAGGGTGTTCCTGCTCCAAGGTCACACCCCTGACCTTGGCTTGGGTCATCATGAAAGCAGCGAACAGAGGGCTGTGCCCAAAGGAAAGCTGCATTTAGAAATGACTCCGACCAGGACAGGTCATCGGCCATGAGTCCTAGCCAGAAGGAAATGACGAGGACATCCGATTGATGAGTAGGAAATGAGGATAAATGGGGACACACCACCTCTTCCTAGCCCAGGGTCCCTGAAGGCACAGGGCAGAAAGGCCAGAGAGCAGACGTCACAGGCAGGCCCTGCAAGACACCCTGGGGCTTGCCAGGCCGGACACTCAGCTCTGCAAATGAAAGTGCCTGCTCGGGACATGGGGGTGGGCAGAGGCCCAAGCGTGGAGCAGAGATGAAGCCGCTTGAAGCTGATGGGAGACAGGCTGGCAGCATCTGGACAGGAACAGGACTTCCGGCTCAGCTGCTGAGAACGGGCCTGCCTGGAAAATTGTTCTGAGGGCCCCAGCTGGGCAAAGAGGCTGGGTGTCTCTGCCGAGGCTGCTGGAGCCTGGAGGCTGGCCCAGCATGTGTCCACCTCCTCACATTCTTCACAAGAGGAGCCCTCACTTGCACTTCTAGTTGCCCAAGGAAAGTCAGTTCAGGGACCCAAGACCTTGCATGTACTTAGAAGAGACAGAGGGATTCTCTTAGGCTCTATCTCAAACTTGGGACAGGGCCCTGAGCCGCCCTGGGCCCTGCCCTTGGTACCGAGGACGGGGGGGGGGGGCCGGGGGGGGGGGGGGGTAGGATATGAAGGTCATGGCACAGTGTGGCCGGGTGGGAGAGAGATGGAGTTGGAACAAAAGCAGGAAGGCTGAGGGTTTCTGTCTCTGTGGGTCTGCTGCAGGGACATTATCTCAAACATCTGACCCACTGCAGGCCACCTGACCTGCCTGCTGGTGGGAAGAGCCAAGGGGCTGTAGGCAAACCCCTGCTAGCATACTCCCACCCAGCCCACCCTTCCTTTCTGGCTTCCTGCTGGCCCTGGGGGCTGGGGGAGATGACAAGCAGGGTTGGCTGGCTCTTCCTGTTTCTCCAGCTGGGACTAGAGACCCTGACTCCAGGGAGATGTGGACCGGAAACCCAGCTCTGCCAGCTGCCCAAGAGAGACAAGGTTCTCCATGCACGTTTGAGAGTCTATGACTGGGTGTGTGTGCGCGCATCAGTACACGGGTGGCTGTGCTGGGGGAGCCACTAAGGCCAGCCAGGGCATGGCATAGGGATCCTGCAGGGGCTTAAGAGGCCTCACAGTGCAGTGGTTTCTCAAAAGCAATGGCTTCCTCCCTTCTCTTTTTTCTCTTCCTCACTCACTGAGTTGTCTCCTGCTGAGTGGGTGCAGCCAGAGCCTGCAAAGCACAGCCCTCTTATCCTTCCCAGATAACAGAGCGGAGGGTCAGTGCCCGTGGCTGAAGACCAGAAGGATACTATGGATGTCTAAGGTTTCCAAGTGCCCAGAATTCTGTCCCTTCCTTTGTCCGTGTCCCAGCCTCCTGTCCCCTAACCCAGGCCAAGATGCTGCACGGTGGTGACTTCAGCCCTGACACATGGCCCAGGCTGGCCGATTCTTATATGCCTGGCTATGTGATTGGCTTAAAGATGAGCACATGACCCATGCCAAGTCACTGAGACTCAACTTTGGGACTCTGGTTGGGAGCCCGGGACAGAAGCTCTGTCTCTCCCCCTGGCTGGGGTTGCTGGGGGAAGGATGTGAGCCCAGAGTTTCCAGAACTAGCAGGGAAAGCCTATCTGGAAATGCACCAGAGGGCAGAGCTGAAAGTTGCAGAGAGCAGCGTTGGGGCTTCACAGCACTGCTCAGCCCCATCCAGCCGAGCTGGAGGGGTTGTCCCACGACCTTTCAGCATGTGTGTTTGTGTTTCTGTCACTACAGAGTCCTGGCAAAGACAAGGAGAAATGAGTAGAGAATAGGTAGGGGGACTATGGTCTGCCTGGCAACTGCTCCTGCAGATGGAGGAAAGAGGGGAAGGGGCCTCACGCACCCTGCCAGGTCCCCCTCGGGTGCCCGGCAAAGCTGAGCCGAAGCTGCGTAGATGCAGCACCGAGAAGGCACTGCTTCTCCACTCACTGGCTGAGGCCCGGGAGTGGGCAGGGGAAGGCAGGGCAGGGGAGGGGAGGGTCCCTTGTGCAGGCCGCACCTGTTCAGGGGGGCCATTTCAATGGGGGCCGAGGGGGATGCAGTTGAGACAGACCCTGGGTCGGCCTTTGATGGTTACACTGTGTAGGTGTGTGAAGCAAGGTGGGGACAAGCCACCGGGTGAGTGAACAGATTGTAAGACCACGGGAATCCAGGACACGAGGGACAAGACAGGCACTGCCAGCGGGAAGGGCAGCAGAAGCCAAGCCACAGGCCTGAGAATGGGGGTTTCTGGGAAGGACACTCACTGCCTGCAATCAAGTGGTGTGGTTTGCTTTTCAGGAGGGAAGCACATGGATGAAGGGGGCCAGCTGATGAGGTCTTGGATGGCGGGGTTTAAATATGATGTGACAGCAACTGAGGATTGCTTTTTCCTGAGTAGAAACAGGAGGAAGATGGTCACAGTCATCCGGGAGGACTTGCAGGAAGAAGAGGCTGACGTAGGGTGTTAGATAACAAACAGAGGAGCGACCTGCGTGGGGTAAGGACTAGGCCCTTGGGAGGAACCCCTGAAAGGTGCTCAGGACCCATGGACCTGGGCAAGCTGCCCAAAGAAGCACAGCGTGCACTCCCCAGAGCTAAACTCTTGTCACTTCAAGCTCTGCTCACACAAGAAGTCAGAATTCCTAAGACCTAAACCAAGCTGGCCTGCGTCTGGGCCCCATGTGGCTTCAAATGCTCAGGAAGACTCATTCTGAAGAGGCTTGGCGGTCACTGAGGTGGGTGTGAAGTGCGGCCAGTACACGACGTCCCTCACAGTCAGCTTCTCAGAGGTTAATGCTCTGAGGCTAATTTCAAAAGATGTCTGATGTTCCTCACTGGGGAGGAAGTAAGAAAACCCACTACCCACCAGCCAGGGGAGGGACTCACGAGTCCTGAATATCTAGTTTCCATTCCTCAAAACCAGTTAGTTTGTTCCCAACCCTCCTGGTCTTGGCCTGAATGGGGTATGCAGCCCTGAGGGGCATGGCTCTCCCTAAGGTGCAGGGTGAGGGGCAGGAAAGAAAGGATGGCACCTGCAGGTGAGAAGGCAGAGTGTAGGGAAAGGGAGAGGCTTCCACCTGTCCTGGGTGACACAGGAACCGGGGCTGTCATCAAGCCAAGCCCTAGAGAGCACCCGTCCCCTTGCTGGTGCTGAGAGTGAGCGGGAGAGTGCAGGGGTGGGCACAGAGCTGCCCTCTCCCACAGCCACCCAAACTGACCCCAGCCACTTAAGGTACTCTTGGCAAGGTCACCTGACACAGGGACAGGTCAGGCTGCCATTGCAGCAGCAGGCGCAAAAGTGGTAAAACTTGTTCATCAGCTCTATTAATACAGGGGCACAGGACAAAGATATATGGGAGAGGCACACACACATACACACACACACACACACACACACACACACAGATACACGTGCGCAGACACAGGTGCGAGGCAGGTCCATGCCCTCTGCAGAGGAGACCCCAGGAGTGTGTGCACTCAAGGGACGTGCAAAAGGATGGCGACTACCCAGAGCAAGGCCCAGGCTTGGAGCATGTCCACTTCCGACAGGCAACTCTCTGCACAAGCAATTCTCCCATCAACAGGGCGTCCCCAGGCACAGAGCAGCCCGCGGCGGGTGTGCATGGTGAAGGAGGCTGACTGGAGCCACCTTCAGCTGGCCAGACACTGTCTGGGTGGTGTGGCCTCTTGAAGCCTCCCCTTGAGGGACAGGAACCAACACACGTGCAGAACTCTCAGTGGGCCCCGGGCTGTCTGTCCCACGAGGACCTCCCCAGGCTGTGAGGAGGATGAGGCCAGGAGGCGACAAGCAGACAGGAACCAGCTCCAGGTGCCTCAGTGTGGCCTCCACTCCGGACTTCCCCTTTGTGGCCTTTTGTTTTCTTTCAACTTCCTCAAAGTTCCCAAATTTAACCAAACTGGGGAAAACTCCCACCCCACCATGAAGCTTCTGCCTTTTTGTATACCTTCCATACCCGCTGGGGAAAAGACGGGCCAGAAATCCCTTCCCTGTGGCAGTCAGACAGCCAAGGCCTGGGGAGCAATCGCCAGATACCGGAAGTGCGAGAGGACGGGGCACAGCCGACCAGGGAGGGTCAGCAAGGCCAGAGTGTCAGTGACCTCACTAAAAGTGAGCCGGCCAAGACTCTGAGCTTGGCCAGGACGCAACTGGGTGGAATCTGGCCAAACGCACTGTGGACAAAAAAGGGGCTGCATACCAAACCTGACCAGCTCAGGGGAGGCCTGCACGGCGGGCCCTGCAAACTCAGAGACGCAAAGTAACCACCCAGGACGGCCTGAGCAGAAAAATCCCTAACTAAAAGCGGGTCATAGAGGGTAGTCCCATCCTTGGCCTGTAGCCTCCTTGACAAAGGTCAGTCTTTACCTTAACAGAGCCTGCCTATTGGCTTTCTGCATCTAAGATAGCATACCTTTGAAATGTCAGAGTAATCTCTTTTTCCAGACCCCTCCGGGCACAACCTTGGGCACCAGAGCCTCTCATTGTTATCTTCTTCCTGGCATACCATCTCTTTGTACTGTAATGTTAACTGTTAACTGTCCTGTACCCACGATGTGAAAGAAGTGTTTCTCTGTCTTTTTTTTTTTATCCAAATTCCAGAGATTTCCCCACTTTGCTCTCTCCTGCCCCCTTAATCTACTACCACTGATGAATTTCATGTAACCCTCTTCGCGGCTCCTCCTTTGATTCTAATGTATAAAATAAGCAGCAGAACTGCCATTCTCTGCGGCAATTTCTCAATCCTTTGAGATTCCACCTCCAGGCAATTGTCATCAGTTTGGCTCAAATGAACTCATAAAAAGTTCCCTACAGGTTTGAAAGTTTCTTACGTGGACAATGGTCTGCCTGAGTCAACAACAAAAACAAAAAAAACCCCAAAACCCCAGGAAGCCCTGGTTCTGGATTAGAAGGTCAAGTCTGTCGCTTTGAGGAGACAGCGGTCAATTGAGTCCAGTTACTGCACAGGGCCAAAAGGAGAGCCTCACAGGGAGGCCAGGAGGGCCCCGTCTCTTGCAGAATTGGTGTCCGTGGGCCAAAGGGGAGCACCTGGAGGCCAGCTCAGAGTGTACTACGTCCTCTCCCCCTCTTCGGACCCCAAGAATCACTCTGACCTCTGTTCTCCTCTGGGAGAGCCCCTTTCAAACCAGGCAAGCACAGGGCCACCGACTGCCACTGCTGGGGCCGGGGAAACTTTCCCCTCACCACTCTAGTTCTTCTGGCTGATCAAAGAATTCAAATGACATTGAGCAGACTAATAGGAGAAAATCAGATCTTAATACGTGCACATGAGGGATTCACGTAAGCATGAAAATTACCTAGACGGTGAGGTATACAGGTATACGTGTCATTTGGGACTCAGGAGGGAGAGGCCAGCAATTCCTATGTTCTGGTACACAAATGCTTGCCGGGCCACCCAGAAACAGTGGGACACAGAGGGGAGCCTAGGGAGCAGGGTTTTGCTAGGATCCCGCCCCCCCGCCGTGCCACACTTCATTCACGTGTGCTGAGGTTCCCTTCCTGCAGCAGGTTTTTCTACCTGAATCTCTTTGAGCAGGAAAGGGGAAAGTAACACATTCTTCCTGAGTTTACTGGGCTTTTATTGTTTTCTGTCCGAAATAATCTGACTCCCACTCCAGCAAGGGGCTGGGCAACCATTTCTTTACCCCAAGCACTTGAAAATGCTGCAAGTATTCTAATCCGTCCATTAAGCAGCAGCATTGCCGTATTGCACAAGCTCTGCCATGACGCTGGGTGTCTCTGACCCAGCCAGGACAAACAGCCAGCACAGGACCTGCCTCGGAGGGCCTCCCCTCCGCACCCCCATCCCACCCCCACCCCTGCAAGGCTGTGTTCACCTCCCCCCACTCCATTCCCACCCGGCAAGGCTGTGTTTGGAGCAGGCTGCCTCTTTTGCGGCACTTGGTGGTTAGCTTTCCCAGGCAGGAACCTCACCAGCTTATAATTACACACAATGTGCTTTGATTGGTTCTCTCATAAGCAGGTGACACTTCTGAAGTCAAGGGCCTCAAGGGAGAAGCCCAGGCTACAAACCCTCACAGCCCTCAGGACACAAGGACCATAGAGATAAGGAAGGGGGCTGGTCAGAGGGCCTGCAGGGGGAGGAAGGTCTCCGGAGTGGGCCAGATGGGCCAGAACGGGGATGGAGGCGGGCAGTTCAGAGAGGGAGGGAAAGGAGTTAAAGTTGCAGCATTCATTTGTTCATTCATTCACTCATCTAGTATCAGACACACTATGAGATGCTGGGAGACACGGGCTGTACCCATGGTCCAGCTGGGGACCTGACAAGGGGAACCTGCAAAGCCACGGGGTCAGTGAGGAGAGCAAGTCATCCCCTGGGTAACGGAGAGGAGCTAGAAGCTTCACAGGCGACAGGCCGAGGCCCCAGGCAAAGAGAGGAGGTGGGGAGGCCAGGGAGTGGGGCCTGGCATAAGTGTTTATGTGCAGAGCTGGAGGAGGTCTGCGACCCACAGAGCAGTCTCTCTCTTGGGCAGGAAATCTCCCAGACAGGAGTGAGCAGGGCCTGGGGGAGGGGGCCCAAAGGCTGGGAAAAAGCTGGTCCCCATTTCCTCCAGGCTGAGTCGCCTGGGGCCAACTCACTCTGGCCTTAGTTTCCCTATTGCACCTCAAGGAGAAAGAAGGCAAAGGCTTTGAGCTGTAAGGATAAAAGGCTCAGCCGGCCTGACCACCACTCCCTGTAAAACAAGGCGGACGACGCCTCCACTCTTTTTGGCTGGTGAGCAGCCCAATCATCTTTGAAGATGAAATGTGCTGCCGTGTAATGAGGAGTCAGTCGGCAGAGGCGGGAGTGGGGCTGGGCTGTGGGAGCCCCGTCACCTGGCCCGCCTGGCCCCTCCCTGTCAGAACAAAACCTGGCCCAGGTAGACAGAACACTTGGCATTTCCATGTAGCGCCCCATACCAGTCCTGCCTGCTCCCCGTCCCCCCTCTGCTCTGGGCCGCCTTCCTTGCAGGCCAGGAGCAATCCCAGGTGGGCTGGAGCTGCAGCAAAGGCGCCTGTGAACCTCCCGTACAGCTCTTCCACTGCCCCAACCCAGCATGCCCTACGCTTCTAGAGCGCACCGCAGAGGCACACCGGCCCCTCTGTCTTTCCAGGCCAAACTGATCCTTTCCAATGTGGCAGCTGACCAGGGGCACGCGTCTCAGCCTCCTTTACGTGTGTGAGAACAGTCCTCAAAATGAAGGATACCCTCAGCCCACTAGGTGCGGTCCCAGGAGAGGCCCTAAGGCTCCTGGAGGTCACACTCTCCGTGTGGCCAGACCAGACACGGCCTCCGCTTTCCCTCTCACCACTCCCCTTCTTCCCCCCTCTTCCTTTCTTCCCCCAGTCCAGGCCTGAGGCCTGCCCGTCAGTGCCCTGCTCAGACAGGGCACCCACCCTGGAATGCCCGACTCTGCCTCCATAAACAAGAGTTTCCTGTGAAGTAGCTGGCACAGGAGAGCAGGACTCGGGGGTGCTCACCTGCTCCCAGGAGGCCCGACGTAGCCTTGTAAGTGCGCTTCCGTCAGGCACACTGAGAAACAACCTTCCCCACACGTTCCAGAAGAGAACGCATGCCTGGGGATTCTCCTATCTTCTTAATGGTCCATTTGTGTTCATTAAGTAATTAGTTCATTTATCTGATTTGCAGGATGATGCCCAAAGGCTGGACTTCTGGATCCTGAACACCTGAACTTGGAGTGAGCTTTTGGAATTACCACCTTCTGACACTTAGGGAGATGCCTATCTGTATTCCTCATCTGCCGCATCCCCAGGGCTGGGGCACTCAGTGGGATCCACCCCGTTCCTCAGGGAGCCAGGTCTGTGAATCCCAATCTGCAGCCTCCATCCCTGCTTGACAGTCACCCCAGGGGACAGAGGCCTCACCATTCCAAAACCCACGGCCGCTGGCTCTGGGGGCCCTCGCTGCCCTGACTCCCACCAAAACATGGCTTTCAGGAAAGTCAGTGAGGAAGAACTGGGGGAGGCCAAGGACTCAGGCTCAGTGACAGTCACGCTGCGTAAGGACAGGGAGGTTGGACCCAGGTCTGCCCTCGGACACAGGGTGCCTGTCTTGTCTGGACATTGCCCTGGCTTCACTTCCCACTCCACTCCCCTCACCAGCATTTCCGCTCCTGCATCCTCTTACATGGTGCTGTAAGACTAATGGCGTACTCACGGCCAGCAAAGCTGTGCCAGGCTACACAGGATGCGGCAAAACCCAGAGCAAGGCGGGCGGACACGGGGCCCGACACCTATGCACGCAGTGCCCCAGTGCGCGGGGCATGGGCGAGGGCACTGGTCATGGGCTGTGCTGACCGGGAGCATCTACTCACCAGAGGCAGGCAGCTTGCTGGTCTCTGTCCCCGCAGGACTCACAGGGATGAAGTGTGAACAGCCCTGCCTTCCCCGCTCCCTGGTGTGGCACCTGGGCAGAGGGGGCAGGGGCCGGGTGCTCACCTCGTAGTCTAGCTCGGCACTGGCCTTTGGATGTTGCTCCTGGCAGGGTGGCAAGATCTCAGAGTCCAGGAACTGCCTGAGGGATGATGGCCTCATGAGGCTCAGGAACCTGCGGAGCACTAATAGCTGGGGAGGAGAAGGGAGGCTGTCACTCATAGACGGTGGCAGCCAAGTGCTGCGGGCACTTCAGGGAGTCTGGGCTGGGACACCTCTGCTGGCAGTGATGGGTCAGAGTGAAGACCCTGGAGCCAGACTGCTGGCCTCCAGAACTTGGGTCCACCTCTCACTTAAGAGCTGAGTGTCCTATCTGTAAAATGGAGGCGAGCACAGGACAGAAGGTCACACTGGCACACTGGGCCCGGCACAGGGCGAGGCATCCCTTAAAGAGGGGAACTAGGAAGAGCTGTGTGGGCTGGAGGCTGAACCCCCTTGCCTGGAGTAAACAGGCACTCACGGTTTAGAAGAACCAAGACCAGCAGAAAGGGTCTCCTCCGCCACCAGGCGAGACCCTGCCCACCCTGAGCTGCCTGCCATCCACGCCTGCTGGCCCACTCTCTCGTGTCCCTCTTTCCATTCGCCTCGTTCCCATGGGGGTTAAACACCCAGGGAAGAAGAGAGGCTGTGGACGAACCCCCCACGCCCGTCCCCAGGAACGGCGGCCGTGTGGTCATGCTCGTGGTGCCTGCCCTGTTTCACTCCCCCACCCCCCCCCATTTTCCTTCCAGAGTATTTTAAAGCAAATCAAAACACCGTATCATTTTACCCATAAAGAGCTTCTAACAGAAAAGGATAAGGATGCCCGCACCCCCAGATACATCACAATACCATTCTCTTGCCTAATAAAATTATACCAAGAATTAATTCCTTCTGTGATCTAACACCTGTGTTCCATTTTCTCTGATTGTCTCAAATACGTTCTCTATAGTTGTTTTGTTGGAATGGGGGTTCCCCACAAGGTCCACACCTTGCATTTGGTCGATATGCCACTTAATCTGCTAGCTGCCCCACCCCTCATTTAAACTGCTCAACCTTTCTGAACAAATGGGCCAGTGTCCCCCCACACCCTGGACTATGACCTGCATAATAAGTCCAGGTGCCTGCAGCAAGTGATCCTTCCCGCCCAGCTCCTGTACCTGGTTGGGCAGCCTCAGCTGAACCTCAGCAAGGGCCATCCAGCTGCCCCAGAGCTAACTTGTGGATGGGGCAGGCAGGCAGGCTGGCTGGCTCCGAGCCCCGCCGGCCCCTCTGCACCCAGGGGGAGGGGTAGTGGTGGTGCAGAATGAAGGAGCTGTGGGGGAGTTCACAGAGGCACTGTGTCTTTAGCTGTAGCTGGTGCAGGGTGGCCAAAGGGGTGAGGGCCCGAGCCCCTAGCCCAGCTTTCTGCTCGAGGCCAGCCCTGTCAGGCACACCTGGTTTCCTCCCCCTGACTCACCCGCAGACACCTGCTCAGCACCTCAGGAGCCCGCGGGCTTAGACAGCCCACAAGAGCAGCTGGGCTGACTGCTGGGAGTCAGGCCTGGGCCTTGGCTCCTGTCTGATCCCTTCAGGAGTGGCAGGGAGAGAGAGGTGACGAGAGGCACTGTCTGGAGCCTCACCAAAACCATAGTGTTGTTGCCTTGCTTAGGCCTTGCATGTCTGGGGTAGTTTCCAAAACAGGCCTGCCTGCTTGGGGCCCACAGAAGTGCAAGCACAGGCGCCTGGCTCTGCAGAAGCAGCCTTCAGGCGGGCAGCCTTGCCCTAGCTGGACCCACCCTGCTACGGAGCTCTGGGCGGGCCTGGGCAGAGGAGTACACACGTAGCTGCCTCCGCCTTCTGTCTTCCGATTGCTTATTCCCTTGTTTCCAGCTCAGCCGGCCCCTCTCCTAAAGACACACCCCTCTCCCCAGGGCCAGGGCTTGTTTGGGCCTCCTGGGTTCCCTGCTGACCTAGGGCCGGCCCAGCACATGTCCCCACCTTGCCCCCACTTCTGGAAGTCAGCTCTGTAACCACTCAGCCCTTGAGGACAGACAGATCCATACCAGAAGCAAATGATCACCCAAGGAGGCGGGTCTTCACTGGCCTCGGCAGTCTGCCCAGCAAGAGGAGGCAGCGAGTTCCAGCTTGGGTACTGTCCACACAGCCTGCTGCTCCTGTGCTCAATTCTAACTGTGGCTCCTACTTGCCAAGGGCAGAGGCCAGGATGTGTCTGTGAGGCCCCGTGGTCCCCGCTGCTCCCTGGAGCCTGTGCCCTGACTGGACCTTCTGACCGGACACTGCACAGCCACCCGCTCCCCTCCATCCAGCCCCTGCTCCAGGCCCACCTGCTCGGTGGGGCCGGGCCCGCTCCCCAGTTCCCTGCAGCCCACACCACGACACTCACCAATCCAGATTCTACACTACATGTGTTTCCTTGTCATTTAGCACCTTCTAACATGCTCTGCAGTTTACGTGTTTACTATTTTTATTACCTGTTCCCCACTCCGTCACTAGATTATAAGCCCCTCGAGGGTAGTTCTGTTCATTGCAGAGTCTCCAGTTCCTAGCACAGTGCCTGGCACACGGTACTGGTTAATTCCTTACATGAACGAACCGATGGATAGCCGGGCAGGACTGCAGCTAGCCTTTCCCCAGCAGAGGCAGACCCGATCCCACCTGACGACGGCCATTGGAAGCCCATGCTTTCCAAACTCCAAACAGAAAGACGTGGCTTGACAAAACAGGCTTGCTGTGTGGCAAGAGGTGGCCTGGGACAAGAAACAAACCCTGACTCCCCTCCAGGCCTGTTGCACCTATGCCTTGCCTGTCTCGGTCAAGGGCTCCTCCACCCTGCCAGATGGACAGATCTTGGAGCCCTGCTTGCCTCCTCTCTCTCACATCCCATGGCCCACTGGCTGTCCTTGGGAAATACATCTGGAATCTGACCACTTCTCACCACCTACGCCACCGTCTCCCTAGGCCAAACTGCCATCATTTCTTATTGCAATCATCTCCTTTCTCCCCACCCCCAACAGTCGATTTATTCTCCATACAGCAACCAGGGTAAATTGTAAACGTTTTATAAATCCAATTATGTTTCTCCTTTTAAAAATCTGCCACTTTGGCAGGAAAGTCAAAGCCTCCATCCACCACAGCCTAGGGTCTCTGGCAGCTCGAGTCCCTACTTACCTGTCTGACCTCCCCTCCTACTGTTCTACCCTCAGCCCTCTGCTCTGGCCACACTGGCTTCTGGTTTTTCTTCAACCTAAGAGGCTTTGCCTGCCCCAGGGCCTTTGCACTTACCATTCCCTCTTCCCCCAGAAACCTACATGACTCCTTCAGGTCTGTGCTCAAACGTTCACTCTCATAAAGTTGCATCCTCCCGATACTCCCTCTCCTCTTTATTTGGCTTCAGTTTTCTCCATAGCACTTATCACCACCTGGCACGCCAAATATTGACTTCTTCCTTAGACCCTGTGTCCGCCTGCCCCTGGACTGTGAGTATTATGAGAGAGGGATTAAGTTCTGTTCAGGGCTGTATCTTCAGAGCCCTGAGAACTGTCTAGAGCATGTAGGTGCCTGAGGCCAAAATCCTGCCATTTCTGGGGAAGTTCCAGGAGTCACAGGAACCGTAGCAATCAGTTTGACACTGACACTGTCTTGCAAAATGCAAACCTTGGGGTTGTTGCATCCTGACCACCTACAGAAGTCCTCCCCGTCAAATCCAGTTGTCCAGCACCTGCTCCTGCTCCTGAGACAGGGAAAAAAGCAACCCAGGAATCGGGGCCTCCTGCCCAGCAGTGCCCTGAGAATCCTCTGCCCAGCCCCTGCCCCAGATCCTCTCCTCCCACAGAGTCAATTCTCAGCCCTTGCACGCCACGTCCTAGTGAACCAACATGTGCAGCTTATCGAGCACTTATGCATCGATGAAGGAAGAGGAAGAGATGGTCCCTGTCTCCCTATCTGCCATCCAGGACTTAAGCTCAAGGGACCGACACGACACGTGCAGCTTGAAGTGGCATGTGTGGTTCAGGCTGTCACCATAAAGAGAGCCAAGGAGATGGGGCAGAGCAAAGATGGCGCGCTACAGGGTCAAGGGCATGGACTGTGGAGCCAAGGCCCTGGGCAGAATTCCAGTTCTGCGGCTTTGCTGCTGTGTGACCCTGAGAAGTTTCCTAACCACACCTGCCTTGGTTTTTCCATCCATAAAAGATGGATGATAAGCAGAGTCCTTACAGCCTGGGGCTGCTGTGAGAAAGGAGATAAAGAGGTAAGCTCTGAGATGTCACCTGGGATACAGTCAATGCTGGGTGGCATGTTAGGAGGTGATGGGTGGAAAGAAGAAGTACCAGCACACAGGGCTGTGTGCAGAGGCAGCTGGTCTGGCCTGCAAGGAAGGCCGAGAGGAACAGGCCACACTGGCAGCTGCTGTGGAGGAGAAGTTGGGAGAGAGGGCATGTGGGCTGGACGTGGGCGCCTATGGGGCCGAGCTGCCCTTTGAAGGCGTGTTTCATGAGGATCCGTCTGACGAGCCAGACTGGAAAGGGGAGTGCCTGCTGCTGGAGACCTGGGAGGAGGCTGTGAAGCAGCCCCAGGCTTCCAGGGGAGATGGGGAAACACGTGGAGGGCCGTGAGCAGGCCCGAGCGGGTCCTTCCTGCCCTCGAGCCACTAAGAGTCTGGCGTGGCTTTGCACAGCTACACCGCCTGCCTGCAGACTCCTCTCTGCAGCGTAAGCACTGACTTCTTCAAGGCTGGCTCAGGACTCCTCCGGCCACCACTGCTGCGGGCAGAGCGAGTCACTGCGCCCCTTCCTGCCTCATTCACACCCTCTCCTCGGAGGGTGCTTCCCGGTGCAGGGCCTGCCTGGCACACAGGATGTGCTCAACGAGGGTCTCAGGAGCAGAGGGGCAGATGGTGGGCACGTGGGCAGGTGGGCGACTGGGTTGGTGGAGATGGACACAGCTGGGCCCCTGACAGGTGGTGAGATCCCGGGCCAACTCCCCCTGGTGGGGGGAGGCATCCGCACCCCAATGAGCCTGTTCACTCACCTCCCTTGCAGGGCACCTCCAGGCCCAGATAACCAGACTCTTCCTCCGTAACACTTCCCCTCACCTCTCTGGCCTCCCATCACACTCCCCTCACTCTCCCATGCACAGGCCCTGGCCAATCAAAAAACAAAGCAAAACAAAATCCCAAGTCTTGAATTGACCCTGACGTTGGAGCCCCCCCTGTCTTTCCTGTCACTGCCAAACATGCTGGTGGGTGGCTAAGCCCATTCCCCCTCGCCACCAACAGCAGGTCAGTCCTGCCTTCCCTGATCCTGGCAGTCTGGCTTGTCACCTCTCTTTGCTGACATTATCCCCCATCCTCCATGTGGTTTGGTGACCTCCTGTGGCCAACGCCAATGCCTTTCTACCAGGCGGCCCACCAGAGCCTTCTGGGACCACTTGGTCTTGGTTCTACTCCTGCATCTCTGCCTACCCCTGTCCATAACTACTTGGCACCCCCTGTGACACTGCTTGGTCACTCTGTTCTCCTTCTTCACAGAGGTGCTCTGACATCAGGCTATTACCTCTATGAAGTGACTCCTGTGCAGGCCACTCCCCCCCCCCCCCCCCCCAGGTCTCTGCCTGGGGAGTGGTCCTCTTGCACACACACCGACAACTCCACCTCCATAAGTATGCACCCACAGGTGGGCATCGAGTTCCTGTCTGTGCCAGCCACTGCGCTAGGTGCCGTGAGCAGGAACCATTTGGTCCTTTTATTCTAGGAGCTACCGATGCGTGTATGTGTGTACACAAGGAAATATCAGGAAATGACCACCACAAACAATTTAAAATAGGGTGATAGTACCAGGGCACTTTCAGTTGGTGGTCAGGAAAGGTCTCCTGAAGGTGACATTTCAGCTGGAATGAGAATGGCAAGATGCTCCAGCCATGCTAAGTCCGAGGGGGAAAGCACTTCAGGCAAAGGGGACGGTCAGAGCTCTGACAAGCCCACCCAAATGATCACCCTTCTGAGCTCCCTCCCTGCAATCTCAGACTCAGCTATATGGTCCACCCTGCCCCAAGATGTGTGGAACATTCTCTCAGCACTGTGGGCAAGGGGCTATGCAGCCTTGCCCTCCCTGTATACCTCCAGTGACCACAGACGCACAGCCTTTGGCCAGGCCTCCCTTGCCTCTCCATGTGGCTGAGCTGTGAGCTGGAGGGTTCGGCTGCATGCAGCACCTCTTGTGGGATCCCAGGCAGAAACCTGGGGACTAAGAGCATTCTCAGCCTCCCCGCCATCCATCCTGGGGCTGGTTGTGGCCCCAGGGCCACCAAAGGGATGTTCTCTGAGCTGCAAGGAGGTTACAGTCAGAGCTTTTTGGAGAGCAGAGGAATGGGGAAAGGAGACAAAATTCTACCTCCCTCCTGCCCTAAGAATGACTAGCACTGGGACAGAAGGACACAGGGAGGGAGTTTCAATCAAACAGTATTTGTTTTCCACCTATAAAAAGTGATATAACCCAGGGAGGGAGGAGGGGACGGAGAGTTTGTGCTCAATGGGGACAGAGTTTCAGTTGGGGAAGATGAAAAAGTTCTGGAGATAATGGTGGTGACAGTTGCACAACAATGTGGCTATGCTTAAGACCACTGAGCTGTACACCTAAAAATGTTTAGAACTCTACACTTCAAATGGTCAATGTTGTTTAAAAACCCCCCAACAACACAGTTAAAATGGTAAACTTGATGTTATATATACTTCAGCATAATTAAAAAAGAGTAATATACGCTGCTTCCTGCTCTGTCCTCAGTACCTAGCACACAGTTGGCAGACAAAACGCAATTGTCCAATGCAAAGATATGAGAGTGACAAATTCGAACTCAGCCTGGCTCTCCTGGCCTGAGGCTCCTAACCTGTGGGAAAAGCATCAGGAGGAAGCAGACGAGCCGTTAACTCACCCAGAGGCTTGCCAGGGCCCCCACAGACACACCTGGCATGGACACCGACTCACCTGGGCCTTCTCCTGCCAGCTAGGGAGTGTCTCCTGCTGGCCTAACATCCGGGCAATGACCGTGAGGCTGAGCTGGCTTCGAAGCTGCCTGTGAGAGAAGGTGCGAGAGGGAAAGGGGTGTGACTTTGGGGGGGGGGGGTTGGCATCCACAGTGGGGGGTGGGGGCAGGACACCCCCTGAGAGGTGAACCTGGGAGAGCCGCTCTGTCTGGAGGACTTAGACTTCGCCTCTGGTTCACAGCAGTTAGCAATTATTTCAGAAGTAATGAAGCATGCATAATGGGAAAGTTACAACCTAAGAGAAAAAGTTAAGTCACCGGCGATTTCAGAGGCTAGCATAGTGGTGTTTTTCCTCTCTATACACTTCCAGTTGTCTGTGGATACACGGATAGGAAGTGATCAACCGCTTTGCACAGACCTTTGCCTTGCCTTCCTTCGCAGCATTAGAACCTGTCAGCCCACTCAGGGTGGTGGAAGGTGGGTGACTCGGCCAGGTGAGGCCCCATTTTGCTGTTGCTGTTTTTTACCCAGCATCCAGTGACTTTCCTTTAGAGAACTCCTGATCTGGCCCAAACCTGGGCTCCCAGGGTGGGCACGTGAGCCAGGCCTGGCCCATCATGGCCCCTGTCAGCAAGCCACTGAGCGGTGGCCTGGGGGTCTTGGCTGGAACTATTAACAGAGTGTGTCCATTTCCTGCAGGGCCACTCATCTGGCAGGAAGTGATGAGAGCCCGAAGGATGAAGCAGAGGATGGAGAGAGAACCCCAACAGCACCCAGAGCCTGCCGTGCCCAAGGCCTCCAGCCCCGGGACCATTCGGTTGGTCGGTTGTTGGGTCCATTGTGTGAATCAATAAAGTCCCTTTTGCTTGAGTCAGTGTGAGCTGCACTTCTGAGTCCAGCACTAAACAGTCCCGATTCATTCAGGATGGGGCTGGTTGCTCCTCTTTTCAGGAGTGAAGACCACTGATGGGGATTGTCGATGCTGATGTTTGGGGCTCTGGTTTTCATGGGTCCTTGAGGGCTCGAGTGAGCAAAAAGAGAAGAGAGGAGAAAAGTAGAGACAAGAGGATGGAGCTGCAGGTGGCAGTGTCCAGGGGTGGCTAAAGAGGGGTGACGAGAAGAGGGGTCCAGGGGCTCTCCTCCGCCGAGCTCCCCCAGCACAGCCAGTCTCCACCACAGGGCTACATCTCCGCGTACCCCTACACACTTGTTTCCCCGCTGACCCCCCGACCTCCCGACAGCAGATGTCAGCCCTTGGCATGCACTTTGATGTGGCCGCAGCCCCTAATTCCCGTGGAAAGCCACCACCGGGGGAAGTAAGGGAAGAGTTCCGGAAGCTGGAGGAAACCAGTGGGCTGGAGCTGCTCCTTAGAGGAGAAACGCCCTCAGGTGACTGTGGAGGGACACCATGGCGTGGACCGATACCGCAGGGGACTGAAGGAGGGGATACCAGGAATAGCAAGGCAAAGTACTTTGGGTGACAGGACTGTGCTGAAGGCCCCCCCGGTACCCCGCTGGCCCCGGGCCTGCTGCGGCCCAGGCCTCACACAGTGCTGGGGACTGAGGAGGGGCTGGGTAGGCTGGCATGTGAACAGGGGCCTCGTTTATTTTCTTCACTAGCACTTCGTCAAGAAAGTCAGAGGAATCAACACAGCAAGAGGCTCTTGATTAAACAAAGAAAAAAGGCAGCAGCAGGAGGTACCACCACACACCAGAAGGGCGAACATGAAAAGGAGGGGAGCAGCCTTGGGAGGGTGCAGGGCAGAGGGGCACCCGCACAGCTGGTGGGAGCAGAAATTGGTGCCTCCACTCAGTAAACTGTTGGGCAAGACCCGCTAACGACGTCCACATGCCGACCCCAGTACCCAGCAGTCCCCCTCCGAGAGAGGTAGTAACACACACAAACCAGAAAGGCAGACGTGCCCTTAGGACGGATAAACAGATCCACTCGACCCTCGAGGAGCGACTATGACAGACTCACGAGCACATCTAAGAGCATGTTAGGATGATTGTCACAGTGTGCTGTGAAAGAAGCCAGAGACGAGCTGATGTGTGGGTATGATTTCACTCCCAAGAAGAACCAACACGGGCAAGTACCAGCTGTTTGAGGTGGGGATGCTGGTGGGGATCTGGTGACACGTCGGGGAGCACCGGTTCTGCTCACGGTTCATTTCTTCACTGGGGTGCTGGATCCACATGTGTTCGACTTGTGGAGATTCGCTGAGCCATGCACTTACAGTCTGTGTTCTGGTCCGTTTGTATGTTGCAGTTCAATAACACTATTACTTAAAGGAGGAATTCAGCTGGGGGAGGACCTAGGGTTGCCAGATTTGGCCAATGAAAATATAAGCTGTCCAGTTACATTTGAATTTCTTATAGAGAAACAAAGAATAATTTTTTTTAGCCTAAGTTTCCCCACACCATATTTGCCTTTGGCAATGCTGGGAGGGACCAGCCACCTCCAGCCCTTCCTGAGCCGGAAGACCTGACTTGAACCGTGTGGGGCCCTCCCGGACGCTGTCTCCCCTCAGCCTGGACCCCTTTCTGCGGTGGGCCTCAGTGTTCCCACCCCACTTTCCGAGTCCTCAGGAGAGGCAGCCCCATCCGGTCTGTGCCATGGGACAGAAAACAGGAGCCCCTCATTCTAGGGTCCCTGTCTCCCACTAGGCGCCCATGGGTGCAGTGGGACGCCCTCCCCACCACCCGGAGCTCAAACCTTGGGTCTCTCCCTGGGCCCCAGCCACCACACACCCTGCTCCTGGCTTCCCCCCCACTGTCAGCCGGGCCCTGCTCTCCAGCTGCTCCTGCCCGCCCCCCTCCCGCCCCCCAGCAGCTGGGCTGGGAACACAGTGGGCGGTAAATGGCCCCTCTGAGCTGCTGCTCCCAGTGAACCTGCAGCCAGACTCAGAAGCCCTGCATCTGGGCGTCAGTAATCCAAGCCAGGCCTGTAAGGAGCAGGAGTGGCCAACCTGGGGGGTGGGGGTGCTGGCAGGCCAGTGATGGGGGGCGGGGAGTGTTCCAGAAGGGAAGAGGCGAGCTGGGTGGGTCGGGACAGGGCTGATGTCCAGAAACGAAGCAAAGCACCAGAAAAAGCACTGAGGGTGTGAATGGATGAAAAGAAACCCACATCTGAGGGTGGTGCTCCCCCTCACTGTCCTGCCTGCCCACTGTCTTTCATCCTAAGGGCCCTTCCCACCTTTTAAATAGTCTCCTGCACTCTCGGTTCCCATTGGGACACAGGGAGAAGGGAGAGGATCACTTTTTAATTTTAGACTGAGAGCTGACTCTACAGAGGAGAAAAGGGAAGACTCACCCCAAACACCACCCAGATTGTGCAGGGGGCAGGCAGTGGGCTGGCCCTGCTGAGGTTGGCCTGGGCTCCTCCTCCCCGGAAGCTGCCCGACCCCACCCAACAAGGCCTCCCCGGAACTCCAACCAGGCGGACTAAGGAGGATGCAAAAGCCACAGGAGCCATCCCGGCCACTGTCATATAAGGCAAGGCTCCAGCCCTGCTGCTCACAGTGGGCCAGGCCTCTGCCTCCGCCCTGTCCCCTGCCACCCTCCAGGGCCTCTGTAAGACCAGGACACTGGATTAGCACTCAGAGGAGCCCAAGGTGACGGGAAGTTTGGGAATGACTTTTCCAAACCCCCAGCAGCGCTCCGAAGTGGAACGCAGAGGCACTGCTTCCCAGCCCGCAGCCTTCCTCCAGCTCCTGCGAGGGGCAGCCCAGCTGGCACCCTGCAGAGGCTGTCAGGACAGCTCCATGGGTCCCTGCAGCCCCCTCTGGTGCCCCTCGTTTGTCCTCCTTCGGAAGGGGGCCAGGCCTGCCAAAGCTGAACCACCCTAGAAGGCCATCAGGCATCTGGCCAAAGGCGTGAGCTGCCTTTTCCATGTCTCTAGGGCGGCTCAGGAAGCAACAACAGTGGCCTGTTCCGCTGTGGAAATGCTGCCCAACACCCTGCTTCAGGGTGCCTGCCCAGGCTGCTTCTCTCGCCACTGCCCCAAATCCTTCACCAGGTAACTTCTGTCCTGCACACGAGCAGGTGCTGCCCAGGCAGGAAGAACTGGGGCCTGAGCTCACAGGTGAGGGCAGCCGCCCTGCTTGGGGCTCCGTCTGTAATCCACGAACAGGTTGCGACGCTCTTGAGCGTGGGCATACCCAGTGGGCACAGGAGGGAGCAAACAGCCACGGCCCCGCTCATGGACCACCACATGGCCATGCAGAGGAGCTGCCTGCTTCAACACGGATGAAGCTCACAAATGGGGTGCTGACGCTCTGCCAAGGGAGCAGGCAAGAGACAGAACTTGTATGGTTCCGTTTCTGTGCACGGTCCAAACAGGCAGAACCGTTCTGTGCAATGGACGTTGGGGAAGGAGGGAACCCCTGGGCAGGGCCTGAGGGGCCTTCTGGGGGCAGGTGACAGTCCCTTCCCTGATGTAGTAGTGGTGGTTACACAGAGGGTCCCCTTTGCAAAGGGCACTGCGTGTCCACTTCCCTTGTGTCCTTTCCTGCATGCACATTATAACTAAATTAAAAGGTTACTATTTAGTAAATAAGTGAAGTTCATACGGACAATCACAACCCAGCTTCCACCCTCCTTCCCGCCTTCCTTCTTTTTGGTATCATGATAAACTCCATGGAACTTTCTTAGGCTTAAAAGTCACCTCGTCTGACGCCTGCCTATTCATCCACTTAAGTAGGCCGTCGGCGTACTCGGGGCGCCGTATTTCCCACGGCAACCCCTTCCGCTGGCACACCAGCCACGCCTGTCTATCTTCAGGCTCTTTTTGTCATTCTGGGTTAGGTTCCCCAGGGGCGTCTGGGGGTGTCAGTCTGCCCATCAGGGGAGGTGCTCAGAGCTGAGGCTGGTGCTCAGTTTCGTGGCAATCCGAGGCGCTGCGTGGTTAACAGAGTGAGCCCCAAGTGTCTCTTCACACTTCTTGCTGTCGGATCCCACTTCCCAGATCCCGTCCTTAACTGTGCAGCTGAGTCTCTTTTCCATTCAGCCCATCATTATGGTCTGTTGAGATTTTCTGGGATCTTCAGTTTGCTGTCAGTTGTATTCATGTCATGTGTGACTCTGATCATTGTTCCACTAATGGCCTCTTCTGAGACACTGGCTCTGCCCTGGCCAGCCTGTTTGTGAAGACAGAACTCTGGGGGGCCACAGGGCCTGCCCCCAGGCGGCCTCCGATGGCCACAGCGCCTTTCGCTGATGAGCCCACCTAGTCCCACGTCACTCAGCGCACGTTTCCTTACGATGTCCACAAGATGCGATGCCAATCTGTACTCAACGCCCTGGAAAAACCTAGAAGGTCTTCCCCAGGGTACTATTCTCCCTGGCTGATCACAAACAAAACGAGGAATTCTAGAAGCAGTGCTGCTGTCTGTTGTGTGCTCACAAGCCATCCGCTGGGGAATTATCCTGAGGATGCAAGTACCTTCTACACCTGTCCCTCCAGCTCCCAGAAGTTCTCCAACCCCAGAGGTCTTTGTGGACTAAGGAAAACCCATCTGCAACCTCCCAGGACTAATGCGGGACATCCTTCTACTGGAGGGGACTTCACCTCTTCGCACAGCTAGGTGCTGTCACAGTCTCCTGCATTACTTCATGCGTCAAGTCCTTCTGGTCAATATTTGAGTCTAGATAACAAGTTATGCTTCTTGATGATGAAGAAAGGGGCAAAACAGGAATTCCGTAGTGCTGGTCTTTGAGCATTTCGCTGGCAGCCCCAAACGGCACTCCTTGTTTCCAAAATAACCGCAAGGAAGCCCCTCCAACGGGCCTTAGTTTTTCCCGCAGTATTATCACCGGTCTGTGTTACCCGTCTACTTGCCTAGCTTGCGAATCCTTCTCTCCATCTTCCATCTCTTTCAAAGTCTGAGGTGATGCAGGACCTCTGGCCACAGCCCTGCAGCCTTTAGCTACTTCCCACACTTTCCCTCACCAGTTCCTCCGCAACCTGTAGGCAGAATTTTACTGTGGGGTCTCCTAGCCCATCTGAGCCATCTTTCTTCTTGAAGTCTGCTGCTAAAAAAGTCATCTCTGTCTATGATTTTTGAACTCTGCTCCCTAGAAGCAACCACTCCACAAGCATGCTCACCAAGCCTCTCCCCAGCACCAGGCTCCAAGGACAAGAGAGTAAAGTCACGCTCCTCCCTTGAGATGCTCCAGCCCGAGGGTCTTGCAAACGGCGCCAGCGACCAGGGCCTGGGGCAGAAGGTTTCCCAGAAGAGGAGACGCCATGCTCTGAGCCTAGTCTTGGAGCAAAGAACTGTGAACCAAACAAAGAGGAGGCAGGGAGGGACAGAGGCTTCTCCAGGAAGAAGGAACAGATATTGAAAAGCTTGGGACCAATGCTCATTGTGGTTTTGGTGGCTGAAAAGTTTTAGAATATGAAGGATATGGCTGGAGCTTGGGAGGTGGCTGGGGGGACGAGAAAGGGGAGAAGGTAGGATTGGGAGAGGCCCGAAGGCCCTCGTACATCAGGCTGGGCTATTTGAACTTCAATCTGAAGGCAGAAGCCTAAAGGATCTTAAGCACAGGAGTGGCATGACCAGATACCTGTTTGAAGAAAGGTCACACTGCTGGACAGCATGGGGATGGGGCACATGGGAGAGAGCCTGGAAGGAGATGGCTCCGATTCTCCAGCAGTGATCCAGGGTGTGGTAATAAGAGCTGGAACCGTGGTAGCCACAGTGTGTTGATGAGGAGAGATGATGATTGTGGAGATGGGGTAGGGAGAGAAAGTGCCCACAGACTCCCAGCCTTTAGGCAGTGGGCAGGTGCTGATACCACCAGGGGGCCCTGGGAGACAAGGGGAGGCGACTGTCCTTGGAAGGTAGTGATTTGTGCTTCACACATGCTGAACTGGAACTACCTGCCCTCACAGATCTGGTGCTGAGCAGAAAAGTCTGTCCACAGGCATCGCCATGTGGAATTGAAGCCATGAGATGGATGACATGGGGTCTCGGGTCAAGTTCCCCAGGAAGTGGGCTCTGAAATGAATATGTAGGAAACTTATTGTGGGGAGAGGAGGAGAAGGGTCCTTTTGGGGTTACCCCTGTAGGGGAGTGAAGAAAGCAGCTTCAGGCCAAGGGGAAAGCCAGGCTGCAATGTGGACACAATGATGCAGACACAATGACAACCCAGCAGGAGCTCTGGGGCTGGTGAGGTCCTTTATAGACATCCCAGAGCAAGGCCTTCGTAGTCGCCAGCCATGGGCCGCTCCCAAGGAAGGGGCTCAATCTTGGGGACGGTGACCTTCTTCTGCAGAGGCATCTCCTGGAGGGGCTGGCAGGGCAGCACTCCAACAGCTGGGGAGGGGTTGCCTGAGCTCCCCAATAGACAGAGCACCACAGCACCCGGCCCAGCAGGTGCCCTGAGACTGCACCCACTGGCGGAGAAGAGGGCCTGGGACAGAATCCTGAGGCATGGCAAGGCTCAAGGGACACTGGAGGAAAGGCAGTTGATGAGGGCGACTGAGGAGGGGCCGGAGGGAGGGAGAAGGATCAGGAGAATGATGCTGTGAAGCCATGGAAGAGACTGACAGGCTTGTTCATGACACAAGTCCATTAGGTCACTGGTGACAGAGCAGTTGAGGTGAAGTGGTTGCTCCTCGACTCCTGGCTATCCTCCCCACACACACCCACTCATAAGAGTGAGCCAGGTCCTCTTCGGCCACTACCCCTTACACTCCTGGCTTCACAGGGACTCGTTTTTCCTTTGCTGTTCATCCAACTCCAGCCATGGCCCCCTGAGCACTAGACATGACCTTCATCTTGCCTCTTGTTTCTCCAGATGTTGAATTCCATCTGGTATCTTGAGTTTTTTGGACCTTGGCTGCCTCGTTCCAGAATGTTCTGAATGTCTTCTCAGGGAAACTCCCCGTGACACCCTTAGCACTGGGGAATCTGTCAGAGTTCAAACAAGGAGTGAGATGAACTGAGGGGGCGGGGGAAGAGAGTCTGGAGATGCAGCAGGAGCTGGAGGGAGTGGTGGGTGGGGACGGGATTGATCTAAGGTACGTGACACAGGAGCTCATTGACTTGCTGAAGAGAAAGAACTGGTAGAGAATGAAAAGCTAAAGGGATGACACAGAAGGAAGGCTCTGGAAGAGGCAGGACTCTTGGGCTTCTGACTGTGGGAGGAGGGGTCAGGAGGAACATCTTAGCAGTGTGGCACATGGAAGAAACGAGGAGGTCTTGGAGAAAGCTATGGTGCTCCTGCAAGTGTCACTGCTCTTGTCCCCGACACGCAAAGATCTGATGACTCTGGGGCTGCTTTCTCCCAGGGCCACCTGACTTCTACTTTACAGCCATCTCCCCCATCTTTTATGCTTCAGACAGAACACAACTGTGCTGAGAGGATGTTGGGAGCTCTGGGATTCATGGGAAGGTACAGAACTGGACTTGAAAGTCAGTCAGGAGTCAAGGGACACAGGGCAGCAGTGACCGGGCAAGGTCCCTGCGCAGGAAGAGTGGGAAGAGCTGCTGCCCAGGCTCCTTCCCTCAGGAGCATGACTGGTGAGCTCTAGCCCCAGGAGGTGACAAAGGAATACCTGGCCCTGGGCTTCTGTGCAGAGGGAGGCACAGTGAGGAATTTCCCCCAACACAGGAAGGACGCCCAAAGTCCGGGAGCAACTTTCTCCCTTCCTTAAAAACAAACAAACAAGAGCCTTACCAAGCCCTGAATGTATCTCGATCACACAGGCAGAGATAGAAGAAGAGAGCCAAATTTCGGCACTTAAGAGGGCTGTCCAGAAAGTATCCAGCCCTGTAACCCTTTTAGTTACATTGACGATGGCTGGGTTTTTTCCGCACAGCCCTTGGACGTACTCGGTGAGCACCCAGGATTCTAGTCCCTGTCCCAGGCACCGACAGCACACCTACAAGGGAGCTTGCATTCTGATGTGAGAGAGGCAGGTGAACAGATAAATAAATGCCAGGAACATTTGGTATTTCGTGATAAGCCGGAGAAGAAAAACGAAGAAAAGTGAGGTGCCAGGAGCCCCGAGGTGGGGGCTGATTTGGAAAGGATGATCAGCGGAGGTTTCTCTGAGAAGGTGACACTGGGCAGCGACCACAGTGATGTGAAAGTGTGAGTCTCCTGCCCATGTGTGTTGGGGGCGATGTGCTGGGAAGAGGGGACATAGAGATGCAAGTCCCCCGTGTGTCCCAGGGACAGCGAGGGGCAGAGCAGTGGGCAGGGGTCACAGTAGGACGCTAAGATCTGGGAGATTCTTGGGCAGGGAAGTGACTCCATTTCTTGTGGTAGGTCTCTTACTGTTAAATGTTGTAGGTTTGATAATGATTCTGTTAAAAAATAAAAGAACAACAGGGGCTTCCTCTTCCAGAAGAACCTATTGAAATAGAGAGACGTGGGGTCTGTTTCACAGCGACCCGGGGTGGGCCTTGTGGGGCGCGGGTGGAAGGGATGGCCCTGGCTGTGGGGGACGCCTGCTGAGATGGGGCGCAGCTGCAGGGAGCCACGACGCCAGGCCACGCCGCCAGGCCACGCCGCCAGTCTCTCTACTCCTGTACGTGCTCACCATGATCCGTAACAAAACTGCAAACAGCTATTGAATGAAGGTGGCTCTGGCTACATGGTGAGAACTGGCTGTGGGCTAGGGGCAGAGGTGACGGGCCAGTCGGGTGTCTGGAAGACGTGAGCCCAAAGATGACGGAAGTCACTTATGTCATCTCAACCTCCAAAGACTACTTTGTCTCCCACAAAACAAAATGGGATCGCACCTTACATACGGAATCGTGGCCGTTTTTCGTTTAGCATTATTATGTTAACTCTCTCTTTCTTCCGTGACATCGGTTTTAAGTTCTCTAACAGACTCTGCAGTCTGGGCACAAGTTAGTTTATGGTGGGGCGCGGAGGCCCTTCCCAGTTTTTCACTGTTATGAACACCACTGTGCTAAACACCACTGTCAGCAGATCACTGCTATTTCCCCCGGGTTAAACTGTGTGTCAAAGGGTTCGCACGTTTGAAAGTAATTTGCTTGATTTGGCCAAGGTGCCCTTGAGAGGGATGGCAGGGACATACCCACTGGGAACGAAGGAAGAATGGCTTATTTTCGCCCATCTTGTCGACACGGGGCAACGAGCTCGCTGTCATTGTCGGGCCAGTTCTGTGACGTTTTAGGAAGCCTTGGTTGGCTCCTCCATCTGACCAGGCAGATGGTGTCACCCTCCTCTCTACTCCGTGGGAAGCAGGGAATGTCCATCAGCTTGCAGGGCAGGGAGGGCCGGCCTCAGCTGGCCTTCCTCCCAACAGGGCGCCTGGGAGGGGCTGCCGAGGTCTGCTGCGGACATGTGCTGGGCCTGGACACACGCAGGACTCCGTGAGCTCTTCTCAACAGCTACAGGAGCTACCCCAGAGGGTCCCTGGACAGACTTTCCTCCATGAACCTCCCCTGCAGGTGGTTTTCTCCAGGATTTAGTTTCCTGTTTCATTTAAGCTCAACTTTGCCTGCAACCTCGGAGCCTCCCTTGAAGTTTTGGTTAACAAGGTGTGTGTGGGGCCGTATCACACAAGTGTTGGTGAGAGTTCTCTTTTGTTGCTTAGCCAGTCGGTAGAATAAGAATGTGACAACCCATCGTACAATACGCCCTCCTTCCTGGGGTCGGTCTGGGCACCGGGCCCAGTGGGGCAGCCACCAGTGAGGGCAGAACAAGGCCACCAGCAAGCTCCTCCAACATTGCACCACAGGGAGCAGGCGGGGGAGGGGGGCGGGTAGCTAAAGACCACAGCGAGTCCAGTGTGGCTATTAAAAAAAAAAAAATGAGAAGGTCCTTCTGACCCAATCTGTAGTGACTGCCAAAACACCCTCAAGTGAAAAGAAGGGCGGGGAGCACGTGCACACAGCACAGATGATGACAGGCTGGGTGGCGCAGGGCCAGGTTCATTTTCAGTACATGGTCCTTGCTGCCTTTTGAACTGTTCTATTTGAATGCTTTATCTATTTAGACAAAGAAATACAATAGAATGTCTAAATAAACCAATAAATCCCAGCGTCTTGAGCATGATCCCTGTTTCCTGGTGAGGCTCTCAGGGGGAGGAATCGCCCTGGTTGTCGTGCCTGTTGAAAGCCAGCCGGGGCTGTTCATTTTACTCACTCCTGGCATTTAAGGGGCACTAACCAAGGGCCCAGAGCTACACAGAGACCCTGCAAAAGACACCGATTCCTGGAATCACAGCTTCACACTGCTAACGGGTGAACAACACTGTAAATTTAGGATATGATGAAGGTACTGTGATGGGAAAGGACAGATTATTAAGACAAAAAACTTGGTGTTGGGTCCACTGGTTCTTTGCAGGAGGGAAAAAGCAAGTTAGATCCCTGTCTCATATCTACGAGAAAGAGATTCCAGATGGGGTTAACAGCCAACAGAAACAGAATTACGAAAGTAAACAGAACACAATATTTTTATGGGTCTTGGGATAGGGAAGGCCTTCCCATTCAAGATAGAAAGATTCTATTACAATCAGCTCTCTGTCCCATCCAACCGACTTTTCTATAAATTTAAATCTCTTCTAAAAGTTTCTCTCAAAAAGTTTTTAAAAATTCAGTTCACAGAAAGATAATCATATACAAAGTTTTAAAAAGGGCAATTTACAGCCTTAGGAGAAAACAGTGTCTGAAACATATATAATAAGTAATATGTAAATCAATATAAGAGATAACTGACCAGATAGAAAAATGGGCAAGAAATTATCAACAGATAATTTATAAGACAAACACAAAAGGCTAATAAACATAAGAGAAGAGTCTCAATTTCACTGGCAATCATGGAAATGAACCTGAGAATGACAGGACAGCATTTTTCACTCACTAGAATGACTAAAACTTAAACACAACACTGAGAACACATCGTGTTAATAAGAACGTGGAAAAACAGGCATTTTCATGTCCATTTGGTGGTATTATTAGCTGGGACAGCTTTTTTTTTTTTTCTTTTTCTTTTTTTTTTTTTTGTAGTGTGGGGTAGTTCCCTGGCTGTGACAGCTTTTCTTGGAGGCCAAATTTTAAATGTGCATACTTTAGGACTGCACTTTCACCTCAAGGAATTTATCTTGTAAAAACAGCTTCATAATTGTGCAAAGTTCATATACATGGACAGTCACTGGACAAATATCCAGAATTTAGGGGACCGACTGCACACACACTAGGGAACACTACGCAGCTCTGAGAAAGCACGAGGTTCATGGCGGGTGGGCGTGCGCATATCCCTGTGTAGGTATATGTGTGTATAGCCCAGTTCTGTCAAACACAGAGCAAACACTTCCCTTTCAGGACTGTGGAAAGGCCTCCTCTTTCTAACAGAGTCATAGGAAACAGAATGAACCCCCATATCAGGACTGGAGGTAGGCTTAGGAGGACTGCACCCGGCTGGGGCCTAGGGGTGTGAGGCTGAGTGAACTCCAAGCTGCTCCGTCGAAGAGTAGCTGGAGGTGCCTGTGAAGACTAGGGGGTCTTCCTGAGGGGGACCCCAGGACATGCCTGGTTGGAAGAGTAGGAAGGGGTTCATTCCAGGTGGGAAGAGCTGCAAATGGTCTGGCCAGCGGACAGGTCTTATCTCCCTGGGGGCCGAGTTTGTTCACCTCCTCCAACAGGATGCCAGGCCCTGTTCTAGAACGATACGGCAGTGACCCAGACAAGGGACCTGCTCTCCTGGAGGAAACCTTGCCTAATGGTGAAGAGGCAGCCAGAAACAAAGAAACACACAGTAAGACCACTTCGGGGAGAGATCAGCACCACGCAGAAAATAAAACCAAATGATGAACTGAGAGCTGGGGAGGTGGGTGGGGAGCGGGGTGCAATCAGGGGACTTGAATGACAAGAAGGAACCTGCCACCAGAGGTTGGGGAGGGAGAGGCAAAGAAAGGCGGGTGGGGACACCACCCGGCAGAGCTAATTGTGCAAGACAATTGTTTTGCTAATAAAACCGTGGTAAGAAAATTGGGCTTTTTTCATTTGTAATGAACTCATTAGTGGGTTGTATTTTTAGTTCTTTCACCTGGGATTTAGAGATGGGAATGTGGGAGTGGGAGGCTTGTTGGGACTGACGGGGAGGAACCTGGATCCCAGCACCCCACATATCACAGGGGCGGGGTTGCATGTCCGAGGTTAGGAGGCAGGGGGAAAGGCGCACCCACCTGCTCCGGGAGGTCACGTCCAGGAAGAGCTGCACAAGCGCCAGCAGGTTGTGGTGGTGATCTGACACCCAGCTCAGGGCGCAGCACAGCTGCTGGATCTGTGGGGACAGCGGGCACCATGGTGGGTGGTGTGCAGGAGGGGCCGCCTTCCACTTGGGGAGTAAGATGATGGATGGGTCATAGAGGCCACCGGCAGGAGGGAGTGTTTCGGGCATTCGGATGAACAGTACTGTCCCTATCTAGGGCAAGCTAGGGGCACCTCGGACCTGACAGAGAAGGGGACTTGTGGTACCTTCCCCGGCCAATCCTGGATGTTGTCCAGGAGCTGGAGCAGTAGCTGCTGGAGGTCAGTCTTGGGCAGCAGGCGCAGCCCCACATCCAGGCCGGCTCGGCACAGCAGCTCAATCAGGTCCAAGAGGTTCCCATCGGTGTAGGTCCCGGGCTGTGCTAGGGCACACACCATCAGGAACTGGAGAGCAGACAGAGGGTGCTAGGACTGCAGCCTGGGAGACAGGACGGGCAGGAGGGCCAAGTGGGAGCTGAGATAAACAAGCAGCGAAGTAGGGGGACTGGGCCCCCCGGGGTGGGGGATGACGCGTGGATCAGTGCTGCGGCCCACACGGTGCCGGCAGTGGTGCTGAGCACACTGTCCTGCTCGATGGCACTCACTGAGCTAACCTGCTGAATAGGTCTGCACGTGGAGCACAGAGGGCTGGGTGACTCACCTTACAGATACAGCTGAGGCCGAAGTCCAAGGCAGTCTCCTGGGGGGCATCATGCTGCTCACTCCAGGTCAGGCCAGCCTCACCTTTAAGTACCCTAAGGCAAGACAAAAACACAGGGCAGCACACAGGAGTGAGCGGCGGGGGAGAACTCAGGCACGGAGGGGGCCGCACTTGCTCAAGAACAGATGGCCCAGGGGACGATCCACTTGACTTGAGACACAGATGCCCTGTGTGTGCCGGTCTCTACTGCTGCGTAACAAATTGTCCCCAACCTCAGAGGCTTAAAAACAACCTTTTTATCTCACACAGTTTCTGAGGGTCAGGAGCAGCTCAGCTGAGTGATTGTGACTCAGGGTCTCAGGAAATTGCCCTTAAGACACTGGGGGAACGGGCTGTTGTTGTGTCGGGGTTGGCTGGGTGGGAGGAGATGCTCAAGCTCGCTCACGTGGTGTCAGGCCTCAGTTCCTTACCACGTGGCCTCTCCACGGGGATTCTCAACTGGACAGCTGCTTCCCCTGAAGTGAGTGACCCAAGATGCCCGGGACAATGGACACAGCCTTTTACCCCTAACCTTAGAAGTGACATGCCACTGCGTCTGCTGACTCTTTTGGCCACACGGGCCAACCTGACAGCTACCATTCCAGTCAGGCCTCCAGCTTCAGTTTTCTGGGACGTGGAAACCAGGAAATCACGCTCCACTGACCCTAACGCAGCTGTGTCCAAACGTTTGGCTTCCCTGGGCCACACTGTAAGAAGAAGTGTCTTGGACCTATGTAAAATACACTAACACTACGGATAGCTAATGAGCTAACAAAACAAAACAAAACACACACACACACACACACACACACACACACACACACACACACACAAACCTCATATTAAAAATCTGCGTTGGGCCGCATTCAAAGCCGTCCTGGGCTGCAGGTTGGACATGCCTGCCCTAGAGCGTCTTCCTCAAAAGACTTCTCTGTCCATCCAGGTGTGGTGACCCTGCCTGCTCCAAAAAGCACTATGCTGCAGCTTCCAGAGTCAGCCAGTTAGGTGAGAAGCATAGTGAAAATGATCCCTGAAGACCCCCTAACGGTGACACACTAACACTCCGTGTATCGGTAAGCCCGGCATGGACAGTGTTTCCAGACTGATCTTACTGAGCCCAGATGAAGTTAGAGGCCAGGAGCATATACAAAGTACCCCTCTTTAAAGACCGGCGTCATACTTAGGGTGGCATGATGCTTACAGAGAGAGACAGCAGGGTCACACCGCCCTTCGCACAAGCTTCCCAGGTTTCTGCTCACTGGATAAGGGACCCAGCAGGACGCCCTCACTAAATGATCCTCTCTCCGGCCAAATGTGTACTGTTGATTTGAAACAAGGTGGGTGGGTGTGTGATGACACTTCTTTACATCTCATCCACTTCTCTGCTCTTGTCGACTAGTGTGGAGTCCTGCTAGCAAGGAGCTCTCAATGAGTGAAGGTACTGATGGTGACAACACTGCAGACAGTAAGAGGCACTGACGGCCACCGTTCCCGCAGTTCTCGGCTCTACTCTACTTCCTGGCGCTGGGGCTGCGTCTCGGAGGGGAAGGAGGAGAGACCTTGTCTGGACATTCAGGCAGTTGGCGCCAACAAACCGAAGCTGGGGGAGGGGAGCCAGCACTGGGTTCTCCCGTTCTTCCAGATCTAACCGTTCATTAAGGCCAGGGAATGGGTGAGGCTGGCATTCACACCTGGGCACGCTCAGGGCTGTGTCGGTGGGGGAGTGTGTGTGGTTGTAGCTGCCTGTGAGCCCGCATGGGGCGGGCAATCACAGCCAGGGGATGCTTCAGATTTCCCAAAGGGTGGGGGCCGTCACAGAGCCGGCTTCGTGACTCCGCTGGAGAGCACTTGGCTTTCAGATAGTCTCCCATCCAAGTACTAACCAGACCCGACCCTGCTTAGCTTCCGAGATCAGACGAGATCGGGCGAGTTCAGGGTGGTATGGCCGTAGACGCTTTCAGATAGTTTGGTGCTGCCAGAGGGAGGTGGAGTGTGGAGAATGGGAGCTGGTGACATCTGCTCCGAGCTGAGCTGGGGAGGGGAAGTGTGGCTGTGACAGAGCCTTGGGAGGGAATGCCAGCCTCCCCAAATGGGGCGGGCAGACAGCCATCCAGCGTACGCTCCAGCACTTCCCAGTGCCACCTCTCCTGGGGAAACAGCAGGCAATATAACGAGGTCCTCCATTCCCTGCCTTTCCGAGGAGCCACTTGACTGGAATGGCAGCACCTGTGATCCCCAGGCCTCTACCGCGGCTCGTAGTAGGAGGCCACGGAGCACGGGGATGCGAAGCCTAATGACCCCACTCCTCTCCTGCACTCAGCGGGCTAAGAGCAAGCTGATGGTCCCACCAGTGGACTCGTCAGCGACGCCCCTCATGCCCGGTCCCTGGTTGGCTACGTTAGGGCTCCCACCCTGCGGGCAGCATCCAGGAGCTGAAGTCTGGGTCACAGTGACGCTGTTCTACACTCACCGAGTAATCTTAAGAGGGCCACATCGCTGACCTCTACCTCAGTTTCCATATTTGTTTTTCCCAAGGGTTGAAAAAAGAATAGTGACTATCTATACGGTTGTCCAACATTCTCAGCAGGGGCTGGGTAAGGGAGGTGTGCGGGCACTGCCACCACCCCACCAAGGGCTGCTCTGCAGGTGCCCCGCAGGCAGAGACTGCACGTGCAGGTTGCCAGCAGGGTCTGCACCGCCGAGCTGGACCGGGCCTATTATCTCAGCCCTGAGGACAGCTGAGGAATGGAGCTAAGGAAGGGAGACACCTGGATCAAATCACACTGTCCCGAGAGGGCCAGTTACCAACTGGAAGCCCTTTCAATGAATGGGTTTAGGAGTTCCCTGGTGGTGTAGTGGCTTGAGGTGTTGGCGCTGGCACTGTCAACGCTGCAGCTTGGGTTCGATTCCCAACCAGGGAACTACCCACATACAAAAAAAAAAAAAAAAAAAAAAAGAATGGGTTTACTATCCTTTATTTACCTTTTGGCCTTCGCACCAGGCTACCCTCTCAGGGGACCAAATGGAAGAAGGCTTCCAGCACCAGCAGGCTTGCTGGCCTTCAATGGCCAGTCACACGCACCTGATCAGGGCTCTTCAGCTGGGCTTTGTAATCAGGAGTGGCCTTGGAGGAGCAGCCATGGTCACCTGAGGACCTGCCCTTTCCTCCCAGGTGAGACCATGCAGCTGTGTGGCACAGCCCCCTCTGAGGATGCTGGAGCGCGTTTCGTGTTCACGCTCTGGTCCCTCCTCTGCTCGGCCCCCCACCATCCTCCTACTTCTCCCTCCCAAGCCTCATCCCGGGGCAGAGGGCTACTCTATGTGCAACAGGTGGACATCAGTCCATCTACATGGTCTTCTCTGAAAGGAAGTTCTGAAGCTCTCCATGAGATGGTGATGGATTTTAAGGAAATCTGAGATTAGAAACAGATGGTGGAAGTTCTGGATTTCTTATAGCAACTGGAAAGACAGCCAAATCGTGGGGCCATTGCCCAGAGACTGCTCAGCTCTCATCCCCAGGCTTGGCCATCACGAGGCTCTGTGGGTGTCCCGTAGGAGATTCAGAGCATCTGTTCTGCCAGGGGAACCCCAGATGGGACATCCCTGGAAGTCAACAGAGAAGAGGTGTGCCTGACGTGGACCCAGCTGGCATGGGACGAGCCTCTGGGCCTGGTCAGGAACAAGGTGAGGAGGATGGTAGGGAGAAGGCAGTCTGCTCTGCAGCTGCTCTTGTGGCTCAGGTGTCCACGAAGGATGCCACATCCTCAATGACGATGATGGAACCTTCTTTGCTCTTCCTGAACACGCCAGAGGCATGTCCACTAGCACATCCGCCAGCCAGCCAGGAAACACACCTGAGCATCTTGGTCACCCCACCCCACGGAGGTCACAGGAGGGGTGTCCAGGACCTATCTGTCTGCTTCTCTAAAGGAGGCTGACAAACCTCCCCAGGACTAGTGGTCCCAGCCTGCTCTGACAAAACTGTCACACGGAAATCACCCCTGCAGCCACCGGCAGCCTCCTTGGGGCCAGTTCTACATTCTCTCAAGAAATGGTGTCAACAGCCAGCGCAAGGTGTGGGGCCCAGGAAAGAGGCATAGCTGTCACCCAGAAGCTCTGGCAGCACTCCAGGCCTGGCCCGGGACGTGTGGCTCTGGCTGCCTCCTGCACAGGGCTAGCTGCGCCTGGCGAAGCCGGAAGTCTGCATGCTGGGGTCTGCGTTCCAGGTATTTGAGACGATGCATTTATAGGGCCACAGTTCTTTACAAAACAGTCACAGGGAATATAGTCAATAATGTTGTAACAACTATGTATAGTGCCAGGTGGGTACTAGACTAATTGGCGGGATCACTACATAAATTAAATAAATGTTTAACCACTATGCTGTACACCTGAAACTAATATAATACTGAATGTCACTATAACTGAAAAAACATAGTTGAAAATTTAAAAAAATAATGAAGGGTCATAGTTCTAATGCCCACCTGACCCGTGAAGCCTCCAGACACGGTGGGTCTGTCCCGAAGCCTAAAGGGCAGGAAGCCACGAAGAAAGGAGGGCAGGGCGGCGGGTGAGTGGCTCTTTGCACAGTGAACTGGGTGGGTATAGTCTCCAGTGCCACCTCCTGCTTTCCAAGTGGGCACCAAGTGCTCATCAGAATAGTTACGAGTGGCTCTTCTGAAGCCCACAGCACCCCCACCCACTTCCGACGTGCATTTGTTTTCTGAGTGTAATTCTTTCCTGACTGACCCTGACAGTGGTATGTTGGGGAAGAAGCAAGCAACTTATCATGCCAGATATGGAACTCCTGGGGTGGGGTGGGGGGCCCGGAGCGCGACAGGCTGGCACATACGTGGGGTATTTATAGCAGAGCCGGTGTGGTGTGGTTTGGCAGACAGTTACTAAACACAGTGATGGCGCAGGTTCTGAAGAAAGCTGGGGCCTTCCCCACAGAGGAACCTCTACCTGCCACAGCAAGGGAGGGAGGCCTGGCCCCTCCTTGGCCATGGGACTGTCGGCAGGCTGGGGGGCTCCTGCGTAACAGCCCATCCAGGGCTCTAAACCACTCACTACATCCCAAACCAACTTCTCAAAGAATCCTCAAGAAAAAATCTGGATGCACTATGACTTGTAGAAGAAGCTTATGATATGTAATGCTTTGACAGCCCAGATCTAGTCACCGTCCACCCAACCGTCGCCATCGATGTGCCGTATGGCTCTGATGCTAGAGAGCAGGAACCACACGCATGCAAATCAGCATCGTTGTCCCCACCCTCCCCCTCCTCCACTCAGCCCAGTGCACAGAGGAGGTGTCCACTCAACCAAACTGAGCATTGTGGAAATCACACGTACAACTGTGCCTTCCCCGCTGCTGAGCTGAGAGTAAGTACGAGCCACACAATGCTTAGAGATGAACTGACGAGATTGGGACATGTCTTGGAAGAGGTGGGGCAGCAAGGGCTTTGAGTCAGGAAGGGGCAGGAAGAGATGACAACCAAAGCAACAAGACGTGTCGTGCCTGGTTCTTCTTGTCCCTCTGAGGCTAGAAATACAGTGGTTCACAGGCTTATATTCAGAGGCACCGGTGCTAATTCCCTCAGACTCTGGGCTTCCCCGTGTGGACTGCAGCTGAGTTTAGTAACTTTATTTTCGCTTCCAAGAGATGCACATAATTTTATGTCATAATCAGAGGAAAACTTCCTTTTCCTAACTTAAAAGTGCTCATTGAGCTGAGGATCGGACCACAAATAATAATAAAATGGACAGCTTTGTACCATGAACGACCAGTTGTAGTACATTCGTAGACTAGGAAATACTTCATTGTTTCCCAGCATGAATATATGTTTAGAAGAATCTCTTCTTGGTAATTTTTGTTTTGTTTTCTAACATTTGAACTGCTGTGTAATCGGTACGGAAAACCCCGCCCCTGTTTAATGCTCACGCTCCGATGGGCCTGAACTGAGCTCAGTACCTGGTAAACGAAGGAGAGGACACGTACTCACCTCCCTCCGTGCTGCGCGGGTCCCGGTGGGTATGCAGCAGGCCTGTGAGTGCCCAGGTTGTGAAACACCTCCATGACCTCTTGCAGCGAGGGGCACCACAACCGCATGTCATCTTCACCTGTCGAAGGAGGGCTGGGGTTAGACCAGAGGAAGACAGCGGGGACAGGCTACTCCCATGGGAGGGGCTGGGAGAGATGACCCTGGCCTAAGGGGACCAGTTTCTGTATTCTGTGGCACTGTAGGTGTCACGTGCAGAAAGGAAGCACCCAGTGGTTTTCAGACACTCACCGGGGCCTTGGGAACCTAGACAATAATTTTCAAACTACGGCCACCTTGGCACGCAAGGGCCCAAGGGTGACAACGCCCTAACCATCTCCGTCAGGCTGCCATCGAGCTGCTCGGAGCTGAGCCAGATGACCAGCCCTGAACCGGAGGCCTCAAGACTGCAAGACTCCGCAGACACCCATCTCAGTGCCCTAGGCTCTCTGCCTTGGAGGGCTGAGGCCAGCTCAGAGCCCACTGCTGACTCCTGCTGTGACACTGGGTGTCCCCAGGTCCACCATCCCTGCTGGGGATGCACAGCCTGGGAGATGTCTCCCCAATGAGCTCGAGCTGAGAGCACCATCCTCTCTTGATCAGTTTACAAAATGTGAGCGATAATCTGACCACATCAACAAAGGGGAAAACCTTACATACTCAGGGCTCTTGCTGCTGCCAGATGATTTAAGGACATTTTCAGAAGCAGGAGGACAGAAAAATCAAAACAGTGTGGCTGAGCATGCTTCCCAAAGATGAAATGCTACACCGTCCTCTCCCACCCCGCACGCTCTCTGCCTATGAACCCTCCTATGCCCGTCAGAGGTGGCGTTCGTGTTGACACCCTGCCACCACCCCTCCACGTCACCTCATTTACTGATTGACTTGCTTTGTGTCTGTCTGTCCCCATTAGAATGTTAACTCCACGAGGGCAGGGTCGGGCCTGCGTTGTACGTCCCTGTATACCCAGTGCCCGGAGGAGTGGCTGGCGTGTGGAGGCAGCTGAATGAATGAATGACTGGAGAGAATCTTAAACAAACATAACCAAGTGCACAGCTAAGAGGGAAAGTGAGAACAAATCACAAGACAAGCTGGCAGTGTCAGAACGCAAAGGCTGAATTAGACGGAGAACGTGGAAGCTGGACTGGGGCGCATTCATAGCGAGCGCTCAAACCTTCACCATTCTGGAGGGTGAGGGCTCCCTCCTCAGGGCCCACTTCACTGCACCCCACATGTGTGGGAAACATGCCAGGTACTAAGGACAAAAAGGTGACCCGGTAGGGACCTTGACCTCAGAAAACCCCTAGTCTAGGAGAGAGAGGAGCGGGCCGATAAATAAGTAAATACGAGAGTGTGTTCACGCTAAAACCAAAGCAAGTGAACAGAGACTGCTCGGAGGAGGGGGAGTTAGAGGTGGGGGGCGGGGGCAGTAAGGGACACGGCACAGGTTAACAGGAAAGGAAGCAAGTGCCCTGCGAAGGGAGAGAAATGACAAAGACAGAGAGGCGTGTCCAGAGACCAAGGCAAGAAATCAAGTAGCCTGAAGTCACTGCGAAGTTTTGGCCCCAGTCCAGTCCGGCTGTAGCGCCAGCTGCCCGAGGAGTGGCGGGCAGAGGGTCTCTGAGTCCCATCCAAGGACATCGCTTCAGCGGCATCGGGTGTCTCTCTCTTTGGAAATGTATATGGGTCCGGGCTCACCCAACAAGTAATTAGACTCTTGGAAGAGGAAAAACTTTCCTGTTTGTTTTTTTTTCCTCTCGGGCAACTTAACAAGTAAGAGAAGGTAATGATACCCCTCGCCAGCCTCACACACGAACGGGGAGGAATGAAGTCTGCAAAACAGCGCGACGCCACTCAGAGAGAGCAAGCTGTTTACCGGGCCCTTGGGTGCACGTACGTGCACGCACGTGTGGGCGGCCGATGAGCTTTCCAGGGAGGGGAAGACACATGTGGAAAGAGAATCAAGCTAGGGCAAGGCGCTGGGAGGCCCAGCTGGGCCAGAACATCCTGTCGGGGGTGTCGGACACCAAGGGGGGCTGTGCGGCCCCTCCTGGCCCTCCCTACCGTGGCCCACACAGGTGCACATCCTGCTGCAAACCCCTGAGAGCAGCAGGGCTGACCCCGCCGGCCTCGGGTCTGGAGCCGGGCATTGTCCCCCGTCTCTGCTCCTACCCAGCTGTTACTCCACAGCGTGGCTTGACCCAGGCTGCTGTGGCAGAAGCAGTTTCAGAGAAAGGGGCCCAGGATGCCTTGGGATGAATCAGTCCCCATCAACAGTCCAGGAACTTGGTCAAGTGACGGCAGGCACCCAAGAGCCCGTCGGTAGCGCTGCCTAGAAGTAGGCCACACGCTTTCCCCGAGCACTATTTGTCCCGAGTGAGGGTTTTCTGGAGGGCGGACCCAGAAGAGAACTCGGGCGCGGGCTGCGCGCTCCGTCTCCCCTAGGTTCTCCACACCCACGACACAGCAGTCATCTGAGGTGGCTCCCCCAGGGGGCTGGGGCCTGTGCCTTTTCTGCCAGCACCGACAGCCCTCGCATCTGGGCTCTGCTCAGAGGCTGAGTCTCAGGAAGCATCCCCTTGGGTGGCTCTCCTGGGATGGAAGCGATGCTTCGAATGAAGGCAGGGGAAGAAAAGCATCAGGCCTGAAATAAAAGCGACTTTTCCATCTGTGCCTCAGAAGAAGCTGTTACTTCACATCACGCCACTTTCTCCTGGCACCATGTGCACGGAATGGGAAAACCACACACATCCTTAAAGCCTTGGTGGGGGTGGGGGAGGCCCTGCTGTCTCAGCCCAAATGGGGAGGCTGTTTCTCGAAGGGAAGTGAGCTACCACTCCATCAGCCAAGCCGGGTCCTAACAGAGTGTGGGGCTCTCCACATTTCGGGGAAGCTCAAAAACCTATTGTTTCTTCTCCTTCCAACTCTAATCACTCAACTGCCCTCAGCACTTGCGTATTTAAACTCCTTTCAGTATCATTGGCTTTCCCTTCCCCCGGCAGCTTTAGCTTTAGTCGTTGAAAATCTTTGTTCGTTCAATAACGGTAACTGAACACCAGGCGCTGTTCTCAATGCTGGAGACCCAGCAGTGAGCGGGAGAGCAGTCCCGGCCTCGTCCCGGCCTCGTGGGGCTGATGGTTTAGTGGGGAAGCAAACAACGCACCTCACAGATAGATACACAAATGACGCCAGGTGGTATAATGGCACGGGAGGGTGACAGGGGCAACGAACGTCACAGACAGAAGGAACAGCCTGCAGGGACCTGAGGCCAAGGGGTGGTTCCTGGCTTTAGGACCAGGAGGGAGGCCAGGGTGCTGGGGCGGGTGCAAGGCCCAGGGTGGGGCATTGGCTGTCTTGCAGACTGGGGCAAGGACGAAGGGCAAAGGCAGTAGTCTGGTGGGCAGAGAGGGATGTTATCAAAGGGATCCAATATGTGGTGAAAAAGACCAAATCCTATGAAGTCCATATGTCAAAGGTACGCATTTCATTGTCACAGCTGCAGTGTGCACCCGCAGGGCACAGTCCCTATCAGCCTCATGGGGTGCTGCTGCCCACCCACTGTTAGTAAGAGCGGTGTTTTCTGACACCAGCGGTGCCTCTCCCGGCACAGAAGTGCTGTCAGCAGGACCTCCTCTGCAAGCTGGGACTCGCTCACTGCTCTTGGCCTCTCACTCCCACTGGCTCCTTCTCCAGACCTGCTCTACCCACGCTCTTTGGGAGCTTTCTTTTTATTCCTTCTTCGTTGTGCAACCCACTCTGCGGGCCTCTTCCTTATTCATTTTCTCCCCACTCCCCGAGCCCAGGCCCTCCCGCTGGTGTCCCCACAACCTCCCTGCCTGCCACGAGTACCCCGGCCTGCACTCAAGTGCACCCTCCCTCCCCCCACACACACCCATATATACACCCACCACACACACATTCCGCGCACACCCTCATCCACACATTGCCTCCGTCAGCCCCTGGTCCGTTTATTCACAGGAGGGAGGGAGGGTACAGGGCAGGTGATGCCGTCCCCAGGCCACCTCTCCTCTCTTCTGCCCTCTGTAACTCACACTACTACCCAGTGTCACTTAACACCATCGAGCACTCCAGGCCCTTGTGGTGTAGGACAGATGTGCATTGTGCCAAACCACCGAACCACTCGTTATCTGCTAGAATTAAGTTCAGGTACAAGTAACAGAAAGAGCAAAAAGAAAACAAAAAACCCCATCTGGGCTTAAATAAGCTAGATTTTAATTCTCTCTCTTGTTTATTATTAGTTTGAGGTGTACAAAACAACATAATGATGAGACATTTACACACCTCACAAAGTTATAACCCCAACAAGTCTACTACCCATCTGGCATCTAACACAGCTATTACAATGCCACTATATTCCCTATGCTGTACTTTACATCCTGTGGGTATACACACACACACACACACACACACACATACACACATACATACACACACACACACATACATACATCTATATATATATAAATATATAGATGTATGTATTTAGTTATAGTTGACATTCAATATTATTTTATATTAGTTTCAGGTGTGCAGCACCGTGGTTATGTGTTTATATAATTTATAAGTGTTCCCCTCGATAAGTTAATTCTCCTTGATAACAAAAAATCCAGAGGTGGGTGGGCCACACTGGTGCAGGGACCTGGCTGATGTGTAGGCTCCTGGGTGCCCGCCTTCTGCTCTGCCATTCCCAACATGTGCCTCTCCTTCTCAAGGTCACCTCAAGTCCAGGATAGCTGTGCGAGGCCTGGCTACTATGTCTCAACTCCAGGCAACTGCTGCTTCGCTTTGCCACCGCAGTGTGCATGCTTGGGTTGTTGTTAAGGATGCAGAGTGCCTTCAGTGTGAGTCAGGAAGGAATTAGCAGAGCACCTTTGCAAGTTTAGAAAAGCAAGAATCTGAGATGGATTAAGGCTCAACCAAAGAGCTTCCCAGTGATGTCTCTGAACCCAGGGCCCACCAGGTTCTCTCTCCCTTTGGATTTCTGACCCTGAGACTTTTGAGATATCCTTGATCTCTGGAATAAAACGAAACAGAAGACTGCAAATGCTGGCAAGGATGCAGAGCAGCAGGAACTCTCACTCACTGCTGGTGGGAATGCAGAACGGTGCAGGCATTTTGGAAGACGGTCTGGCGGTCTTGTACAAAATTAAACGTACACTTACCATATGAACCAGCAATTGTGCTCCTTGGTATTTACCCAAACGAGCTGAAAACTTACACCCACATAGAAAGCTGCACATGAATGTTTGTAGCAACTTTATTCATAACTGTCAAAACATGGAAGCAACCAAGATGTCTTTCAGTGGGTGATGGACAAACACACTGTGGTTCATCCAGGCAATGAGATACTATTGACTGATACAAAGAAATAAGCTATCGGGTCATAAAAAGACATGTGAAACACTCCAGTGCATATTACTAAATGAAAACAAAAAAAGCCTCTGAAAAGGCTACTTACTGCATGATTCCAACTGTACGACATTCTGTAAAAGGCCAGTAACAGATCAGTGGTTGCAGGGGTTGGGGTGGAGGGAGGGAGGGATGAATAGGTGGAGCACAGGGGGTGTTTAAGTCAGTGAAACTGTTCTGTAGAGACTCCAATAATGGAGAGATGTCATCAAATACTTATTAAAACCCATATGATATACAACACAAAAAGCAAACCCTCATTTAAACAATGGACTTCAGTTAATGTTTCATTAATGACTCATCAATCCTAACAGAGATACCCCATCAATGTGAGATGTTACTATCAGGAGAAACAGTTGGCGGTGGGGAGGGAGCATATGGGAACTCTCTGTGCTTTCCCATCAATTTTTTACAAGCCTAAAACTGCTCTCAAATACAACAACAATGAACTCAAAAAAAGAAAAAGCAACCAGAGTCTGCACACCCAGCCCCTTGGTCAGTGGTCTAATGTTGAAAGGAGGGGGCTGTGTGGTGAGCAGGGTGTGCTGTCTTTTGGACCGAGGACCCAGCTGAGGACCAGATGCAGTGGGTCACAGACTTGTCTGCACACTGTGGAATCACTTTAGGAGCAGCTTCAGAAATGACTGCCACCTGCGTCCCACCCCAGTGCCTGTGGTTAACCAGTTTTGGGGTGTGGCTTGGGCTTTGGAATTTTTTAAAATTCCCAAGTGGTTCTGATAGGCAGCCAAGTTCGGGAATCTCTGAGTGAAGGGAAGCGTAGCCGTCGCTACTGAACAGAACCTGGGCTGTCCTCACGAGCTCTGGAGGATGAAGCAGTCGAGCAGGGTGGGGTGGGGCGGGGCAGCCCAGTCCCAGCACACACACAGCCCCCACCCTGCACTGTGGCCCAGGGGTAGGCTGACCAGACCCACCATTTGAAATGCGACAGAAAACAACAGTACTGTCCCGTTTCAAGTGGTACATATGGTCAGGCCAGTCTCCCTGGGCTACATTCATGGTGTCAGTAGGCTGACCGTCGGTACCATTTGAAACTGGACAGCACCGTTGTTTTTCGGCCCCGTTTATAATGGTCTGTCTGGTCAGCCTGCCCAGCAGTTCTTGGGCCCGCTGTTTACTGGAAACTCTGGGAGGATGTCTACGACCAGGCTGCACTCCAGACCCGTCCGTGAGGGCAGGACCTGGCCTCAGTGCTTTGTGAGGCTCAGCCACAGCTGCACACTGCAGTAGCTAGAAGCTGCTTCCTGGGGGGACACCGACACCCTCTGACCAGGGTCTGAAACAGGGGTGTCCAACCTGTTGGCTTCCCTGGACCACAGTGGAAGAAGAATTGTCTTAAAATACACTAACACTAATGACAGCTGATGAGCTTTAAAAAAACGGTTGCAAAAAAAAAAAATCTCATGATGTTTTAAGAATTTGTGCTGGGCCACATGCAAAACCATCCTGGACCACAGGTTGGATGTGCCTGGTCTAAAAGACAAAGTCAGTTACTTGATTTCCTCCTCATTTAAAAAGGTGGGTAGAAACCGCTGGGCTAGCGAGGCGGGATAACTCTTCACTGCGTGGCCCCTCTGCTGCACCGAGAGGTCCGCGCACTCGGCCAGGTCCTCCTAACTGGCGCTCTCTCAGGCTGGCTGCCGAGGAGAATCACCGGGAACTTTGACAAATAGTGCCAGGTACTCTTCTGGGTGAGTTACAGGGGCTAACCCACCTGCGCCTCAGAGCAGCACCACACAACCCAGATGTGACAGGTGGTGGGACACAGTGGTGGGTCAGGAGGCGACTGTTCCAGATGCCAGCTGGTCTGGGGTAAAGCACGCATGCTTGTCCCCACTGGGCCACTGGAACCTGCGTCCTGACCTCACAGTACCAGATAGCACATCCAGGGCTTGGCAGGCACACATGATACTACAGCCGACCAACCAATCAGGGTCAGAGGAGCTGGTGGGACAAGATGCTGATGTCTGCTGTGGGCAATGCACGTCTTCCCAGAGATGTGTCCTCTCCTTCCATGAGTACCACCTGAGTCCTACTGTGTGCTCGGCTCACGCAGCTGCCAGGAACTCAAGAAAAGGCCAAACGAAAACAAGCAAAGACATGGTCCCTGTGCTCTGGAGCTCACAGCATAACTGAAGAGAACATGAATCAAAGAATTCACCAGTAATGATGACCAGAGCTACAAAGAGTGGAAAAGGAGCATGAGAGTAGAGGGAAGGGGGAGTAGACACAGCAGCAGGGCAGAGTGTCAAAGAGGTGAGTAACCCAGAGGAGGAGGAATTGAGAAGGCAAAAGCAGGGAGCTGCACGGAGGAGGGAGGAGGGAGGAGGGAGGTGTGAAGCCAGAGGACTGGCCCATGCAAAGGCCCTGAGGCAGGAAGGAAGATGGGAGCCGGAGCACTGAGAGCAAGAGAGAATACAATAGTGAGCTGGACCTGGGCCGGGCCAAGCACACAGGAGACTGTGTGTGTCCCACAAAGAGTATAAAGCTCAGGCTTTCCACCCCTGATTATCTGTAAAATGAGTAAATAGTACTATCTACTTGTTGGATTGTTGTGATTAAGTGAGATAGGCAAAGCCCTGGGCTCAATGCCTGGCACAGCTCTCTAGAAATGTTAAGTCATTATTTTCAATTGAATGACTTTTATTACCACAACTGACAAAAATATGTTTTAAAAGTGAGGGTCAATTATGAAGTTGAATTGCCATTATCGTCATGTTCCAACTGGAGACTTTAAAGGGGTCGTGCCAACCAAGCAAATGACAGCTCTGAGGGAGCTGGGTGGTGGGATCTCCTGGGTGGTCCTCCAAGTGTCTTCCCGCCCATTTGAGTCTCACAGCCTTCTCCTAGTACCAGTGCGGGGATTAAGAGTGCAGCTGGCGGCAGACCTGGATCCCAGCCGCCTCCCTGGGCCTGGGGATAGCGGCACCTGCCTTGTGAAGTTACTGAGTGAAGGGCACCCACATGTGGCTATGCCACTGCAGCTGCCACAGGAGATATGACTCATTAATGAAGCCATGTGGAGCCCCAGGGGCAGCTGTCCACTCCAGGAGGTTCTGGGAGGCTCTGACTGGGCTGCTTCCTGCCACTCCAGTGGGAGGATATCCTGACCACCATGAGAGAGGCAGAGCAGGTGAGAATAGGCTGGGGCAGAAAGGGCCCAAGCAGAACCATAGACATTAAGAAGAGGAACAGGCAGTACTTAGAGAGCATTGGTGCTACTCAGTTCCTTCAGTTTATCCAAAGATCTCTGATTCATAAAGAAAGGCATGTTTGTAGTGATAACAGCTGTCATGTTTAGAGTGTCCACTAGGCACCAGGGGCTTCACACTTGTCATTACTGCTGATTCGGAGAACAGTCCTGAGTGTTCAGTGCTGGCCACTCAGGTGACTCTGCCATTCTGATTACTGAGCTCCACCTTTGTCCCAATGCTGCTCTATGCCACTGTGGAGCTTTTCCCAATGGGGTGACTGTCGGACATCGTCTCCACTGCACCCACCCATCCTACACTCTGTCACCAATCACGATCCCACGTTCCAGTGATATGTCTCTGCTCAGTGATATGAGTCAGCCCAGAAAGATTTAATGTTGCTAAGATGTCAATTTGTCCCAAATGGATCAATAGATGCAGTGCAATCCCAATAAAAATTCCAGAAGGATTATTTTTTTTGGTAGAAAAAAAGCTCATTTTAAAATTTATATGAAAACGCGAAGGACCTAGAAGAGCCAAAACAATTTTGAAAGAGAATGAAGTTGAAAGATTTGAACTATCTGATTTCACTGCATATAAAACTATGGTAATCACAACAGTGGGGTAAACGCAGGGATGTAAACCAACGAAACAGGACAAAGCCCTAAAACAGCACGTATATGGTCAACTGACTTCCTGTAAAGGTGCCAAGGTAACTCAATGCAAAAAGGATAACCTTTCCAATAGGTGATATTGGAACAACTGGACAGCTGTATGGAAAGCAATTAACCTTACTTTACACCATAAACAAAAATTAACTTGAAAAGGATCACTGACCTAAATGTAAGGCTAATTATAAGTTATAAAACTTATTTTAATTATAAAAATTATAAATTATAAAATCAAGTTTAAAAAATTCTAGAAGAAAACAGGAAAAGTTCTCAGTGACCCAGGTTTCACAAATATTTCTTAAATATGACACTAAAAGCACAAACTATAAAATATCAATAAATTATATTTTGTTAAAATAAAAAAAAAAAACACATTGGTTTTCCAAAAGACAATGTCATGTAAATGAAAAGGAAAGCAGACTGGGAGAGAATATTTTCAAAACATGTATCTGACAAAGAACTATAACTAGAATATATAAAGAGCTCTTACAATTCAATAAGACAAACAACCCAGTAAGAAAATGGACAAAAAACCTAAACAGACACTTCACCAAAGAAGATATATAGATGGCAAATAAGCTGATGCAAAGATCACCAGTCTTTAGGAAAATGCAAATTAAGACCATAATGAGTTATCTAGGACTACATTCTATTAAAAGACTGACTATTTGAAGGGGTAGGAAGCAGCTGGAACTCTCCTCGACTGCTGGAGAGAAATAGTACGACCACTTTGGAAAACAGTTTCACAATGTCTTAAAAACATAAACATATATTTACTACATGGCTCACCTTGTCCACTCCTAGATATTTACCCCAGTTGTCCATGCAAAGACTTGCACAAAAATGTTCACAGAAGCTTTATTTTAATAGCCTCCAAACTGAAAACAACTGAAATGTCTATCAACAGGTGACTGATTAAACAAACCTGGTTTATAGATACACTGAAATACTACTCAGCTATGAAAAGGAATAAACTACTGATACACACAACGGGAATGAATTTTAAAATAATTATGTTGAGTGAAAGAAGCCAGACCAAAAAAAGAGTACCTGCTATATGATTCATTCCATTTATATAAAATGCTAGAAAATGCAAACTAATGTGTAGTAACAAAGCAGATCAGTGGTTTCTTATAGACAAAAGGGGAGGGAGAGGTGAATTAATTATAAAGAGGCAGAAGAAAACTTTGGTGGTGATTGATATGTTTATTACCTTGATTGTGGTGACAGTTTTATGGGTATATACAGATGTTAAGTGTATAAATTGTATACTTTAAATGTGTGCAGGTTAATATATGCCAATTAAATCTCAATAAAGCCTTTTTTTTTAAAGATGAGCTAGAAGGTAAATATTTGTATTAATGTTTCCTTTTTGTACCCTAGTGGCTCAATTGACCTCCAGGACCCCCAACTCTGGAGACCCTTTGTCTAGAAAACCTTGCCTGACCTTCCCTGTTAGGTTCTGACCTTTCCTGACATCCAGGGGAGAGAATTTGGAAACTCCTAGAAGAGTAAGTCTACATTGGAGGTAATTTCAGATGATTGCTGACATGGCAAAACAAATACGGTGTGAATCAATCTGCAAGTATAAAAATACATATTATAAAAGTATATAACTGGATATCCAATTAGCTTCTGCATTCATTTTGTTCCTGGAAATAATCACAAGAGGCTCTTAACGAGTATTGGGGAGAGGAAGTGGCCATGAGGAGCAAGTAGAGAGGGAGGCTTTCATTTTGTGTTTTGTATCTTTTCTCTAGTATTTAAATTTTTTGAACTTGGTACATAGAGTGCTTTAAAACTAACAACAGTTTACTTGACTAGTGAGATTATGGTAATTTTTTTCTTTTGGTTTGTTTTATTCTTTTTCCAAGAGACAACCTTGTAAATATTATCTGGGATCCCCCAGGGAAGGAAGGCAGAGGAAGAGGAAGGAGAATGCAAGCAGGCAATGACAGAAAAAGAAAGTGACCCACAAAACAGGCTCCTGTCCTAGATAGCCCTAAAGCCCCAGTGACTATGATATAGGAGCTCCAGGGACAAAGGGAAAAGCATGGTGACCAAATGAGGAAGGACAATGTGTCCAAAGACACTGCTTGTAAAAATGAAACTAACTGAACAGTGAATTTCTCACCCACTTAAAAAATATCCGAAGAATGTACTGGCCAGGGTCATTTTATTTTATTGTATTCTCTTCCTCCTACAAAATACCATAGGAGCCAGTGGGGAATGGAATGGGTAGGTAAGAATGAACAACATTGTTCTGAAGCTAATGGGAAAGGACCTACACATGTTTTATGCCTCTTCTGAAGGTTTTCAATTGGAGCGCCTTTTCTCCAGGCACCACTGCCTACTCAGTATGACAGCCGCCGGGTTACAGGCCAGTCTTGCATTGGCACAGCCAAAGCATGTTTGTTAAAGAAACAGGGGTCATGTTACTCAAGCAATTAGTTGCATAAGAACATGTTTGCTTTCAAAGCCAAATTCTGCCATAACAAACAAACAAAAAGTCAGAGCTGGTTTATTTATACATATTAAAAAGGAACAATATGAAAAGAAAACAATCCCCTTTATAATGGCCTCAAGAAGAATATAATACTTAAGAATAAATTTAATTTAAAAAGTATAAGACTTGTACACTGAAAACTACTAAACTTCGTTGAAAAAATTAAAGAAGATGTTCATGGATTGGAAGACTCAACATTATTAAGGTATCAGTAACACCCAAAGTTATCTACAGATTCAACAAAATCGCTATTGAAACCTCGGCTGTTATTTTGCAGGAATTGATAAGCCAATCCCAAAATTCACACAGAAATACAAGGGATCCAGAGTAGCCAAAACAATTTTGAAAAGAGCAAAGTTGGAGGACTTAACACTTCCCAGTTTCAAAACTTAGTAATGAAGAATTTGAGGTAATGGCATAAGGATAGATATTTTTAAAATCAAGGAAATAGAGTTGAGAGTCCAGAAATAAACTCATACATCTATGGCCAGTTGATTTTCAACAATAGTGTGGGGACAACTGGATATCCACATGCAAGAGAATGAAGCTGGACCCTGTATCTCACACCATATTCAAATATCAACTCAAAATGGATGCAGACCTAAATGTCTTAGAAGAAAACATAAGGGACAATTTTCATGACCTTGGGCTAGGCAATGTTATCTTGTTTGATACCACCAAAAGCATAGGCACCAATAGAAAAATTAGATAAATTAGACTACCAAAATTTAAAACTTTTATGCATCAAAGGACATTATCAAGAGAGTTACAAGGTAATCCACAGAATGGGAGAAAAGATTTGCAAATTACCTATCTGATAAGCATCTGCTATCAAGAGTATACAAAGAACTCATACAACTCAACAATAACAGAAAGACAAAATACTCAATTAAAAAATGGGCAAAGCATCTGAATAGATATTTCCCCAAAGAAGATATACAAATGACCAATAAGTACATGAATAAATGCTCAACATCCTGAGTCATTAGAGAAATGGAAATCCAAACCACAATGAGATACCACCTCCCACCCTTAGTATGGCTGCTACCACGAGATGGACAAGAACAAATGTTGGAGAGGACACGAAGAGGGTGCCAGTGGGAATGTTAAATGATGCAGCCAACTATTGAAAACATTTTGGCAGTCCTTCAAAAAATTAAACACAGAGTTACTATATGACCCAACAATTCCACTCTTAAGTATACACCCAAGAGAACTGAAAACATGTGACCTCACAAACACTTGTATGCAAATGTTCATGGCAGCATGATTCATAACAGTCCCAAAGTAAAAACAATCCAAGTGTCCATCAACTGATCAATGAATAAAATATGGTATATCCACACAATGGAATGTTATTCGGCCCCAAAAAGGAATGAAGTACTGATACGTGCTACATGCATGAACCTGGAAAACATCATGCTAGGTAAAATAAGCGAGACACATAAGGTCACATACTGTGTTATTCATTTATATGTCCAGAATAAGCAAGTCCCTGGTGAAAGAATATAGACAAGGGGCTGGGAGGAACGGGGAATGGGAAATGACTGAGTGCTGATGGGTATGAAGTTTCTTTTGGGGAGTGATGAAAATGTTCTGGAATTAGTGGTGATGGTTGAATGACTCTGTGAATCATACTGAATTATACACTTTAAAAGGGTAAATTATATGGTATGTGAATTATATCTAAACAATAACAATTCTGTGCCTGTCTTGCCAAATAGTAATAAAGCTTCGCTGTGCCTGCAATGGCCCCCCTGTCCTCTACGATCTGGCCCCGAACGTGCAGCCTGCTCCCTCCTCTGCCCCTTCTGTTGAAGCCCCACTCTTGCACCTCCTTGTCTTGGTTCCCACTGTCCCCTGCTTCCCTGTATCTCTATACATCCGAATCCTACCCCTAGGACTGTCAACCAGTGGAGCCTATTTCATCTCTAGTCAAATAGTCTGTAGATGGGTTCACAGTGGGGGGTTCTGCTTTTGTTTTTTAACTGAATTAGTTACCAAGAGGAGATTTCACATCAACACCCACATTGCAACTATGGCAGAGTCTGCTGCCCACCTGGCCAAGCGTCATGCTCCCCTTCTCTCCCAGTAAAGGAAGCCGGGTTTTGTTCTGCTGTCTGCTCGGGGCGCAGTGATGAATCACGTCACCCCATTTACCTCTGCAGGGACTGGACCCGAGCAATCAGAGCTCTTAGCTACTGGCAACAGAAACAGACGGGCTGTTTGAGCAGAAAACAGTTTGATTAGATGTCAGAAGCCAACTGACCGTAAAGCGGATGACACTTCACCTCTAGGGCCCTTCACCTGCACGGCCCTGTGAATGTTCTAGGTTATGAAGGGAAGCCATGGCACAATCAGCAGGCATTTGTACATGGACACTTCTGGAAAATACCCTAAAGAGACCTCGGAGAAAGAGATCTGAACCGCCTAAGGTCCAGTATTTTGGTATTCATTCTAAATAAATGTTTACTTTCAGACTTAATTTTCCATGTAATGAATTAGATGATCCAGACAAGGATTTTTTGTTTGTTTGTTTTTTGTTTGTGGTTCCCTGGCTGGGAATCGAACCCAGGTCGCAGCGTTGAGAATGCCGAAACCTAGCCACTACACCACCAGGGAACCCCCCCAACCCCAGGCAAGGGTTTTTAAAGCAGCTATTATAACTATGCTCAAGGTAATAAATGAAAAATGCTCATATTGAACGAACAGATGAGAAATCCCAGTAGAGAAGCAGGAAAAAAAAAAAAGAAAAAGAAAAAAGCAACAACAACAAAAAGCAATGAAGAACTAAATGGAAATTCCAAAACTAAAAATTCAAGTGTTTGAAAGGAGGCTGGAAAAGTGAGTCTCCTGGATTTTACTGTGGAGGAGTAGGATTCATGAAGCTGAAAATTCTTCAGGCATAGCCAGAGGTTCAAAGGGTTCTGGACAGTCAGAAAAGATGGCAAGTGTCATTTAAAGCCCATGACCTAGTTATGTCTCATGAAACAAAATGCAACAAATGATTAAAAAAAAAAAAAAAGTACAATTAGTGAAGAAAACCTCTTATCCTCCACCCTTCTCCTTTCTGCCTTGAATACTACTGTCTCATGAGAACAAGACGATGCCTGGAGCTATAGCAGCCACTGTGCAACCTTACGAGGTGGAGTAATGAGAAGGGAGGCACAGGAGCAAAGCCACAGCCCTGACACTGCTGACCTGCTGGACGTACCACAGAGCCATCTGCCTCTGGACTTCTTCTCACATGAGATAATAATCTTCTCTTCCCTGCCTTTCTCCTCCCCGAATTTCTCTCTGCTATCGAGCCAAGTGCTGGAATATAGGAGACGCTCAATGTCTGTTTGCTAAATAAATGAATCACCACTGTGTGCAATGAGGAATGTCAGTGTTCGGGATCTCCCATCCTCCGAGCCCACCAGGGAACTTTTAACGGGTGGTGTGGGCTGCTGCTCAATCCAGGAAAATAATGCCCACCATATCCCAATACTCCAGCAAACCTGGGCTACTGGGTCCTCAGCCCTGCTTACTCGGAGCATGCCTGGAACAGTCAGTGTTGAGGCTGGGGTTCCTGCGAGAGACCCTGGGCCCCTCCGCTGTCCCCTTTCTCAGGAAGTGTGGTAGGATAAGACCCTGCCCAGTCTGGGAAGGACTGCTGGTCACCACAATCTCCAGGAAAGAATGGAAATTTACACACATACAAATCTCCCCCATTAACAAAAGAGAAAGGCCAGGCCACTTGAGAACATACACACCGATCACAGATCCGAAGGGGAGGGAAGGCAGCCCCCAGGCTCTGCCCCCAGAGGGCTGTGCTCCCACAGAAGACAAGGACACTCAGAGCACCCCAAGTGGTTGACAAATCCTAGGGATCACAACTTCCTTTTGTATCAATTCTGGATCTAATTTAGCCTTGTAAATGCTTCTTGAACTGCAGGTTGATGTTCAGCTTCAGCTTTTGGTAGTTTCTCTCTGGACACCCGGCTCTGGGTTCTGGACTTTTTGTTTTGCTTTTTAAAGTTATGGTGAAAAACATATAACATAAAAATTTCCATTTTAACCAATTTTAAGTGTACAGCTCAGCAGTGTTGAGTACACTCACATTGTTGTACAACCTTCACCACTATCCATCTCTAGAACACTTTTATCTTCTCAGACTGAAACTGTCCCCGTTAAACACTATCTCTCCATGTCCCTTCCCCCAGGCCCTAGACCATACTGCCTGTTCCTATGAATTTGATTACTCTAGAGACTTCATATAAATCAGGAGTGTCCAATCTTTTGGCTTCCCTGGGCCACATTAGAAGAGGAAGAATTGTCTTGGGCCACACATAAAATACACTAATACTAAAGATTGCTGATGAGCTAAAAAAAAGGTCCATGCGTAATTTTTGTAATGTTTTAAGAAAGTTTACAAATTTGTGTTGGGTTGCATCCAAAGCTGTCCAGGGCTACACGTGGCCCGTGGGCCGCAGGTGGGACAAACTTGATATAAATGAAATTATACAGTATTTGTCCTTTATGTTATCGGCTTATTTCACTTAGCATGATGTCCTCAAGGTTCATTCTTATTGTAGTCTGTGTCAGGATGACCTCCCTTTCAAAAGGTTGAGTAACATTCCATTGCATGCATATGAGGTCGGACAATTAATTCCGCAAACTCATGCTAGCAAATGTACTGCATACCTCCCTGCTGAATATCACTACGGTCATCTTCGAGGTATACCCCTTGGGAAGTTATGCACCCACACCAGTGCCTAGTCCGCCCTTCAAAGCAATCTTGGGACTCTTTTTCTGGAATGGTCATCAGAGTTGTCATCATAGCCCAAATCTGACAATTAAATTTGCGAACTCGCCACCATGTACCACTAGAGTGACGCCAACGTAAGCACACAGTGGCGAATTCGCAAACTTAATTGTCAGATTTGGGGTATGATGACAGTTCTGATGGCCATTCCAGAAAAAGGGTCCCAAGATTGCTTTGAAGGGCGGACTAGGCACTGGTGTGGGTGCATAGCTTCCCAAGGGGTATACCTCGAAGATGACTATAGTGATACTCAGCAGTGAGGTATGCAGCAGTCTTTCTAGCACGAGTCTGAGAAATTAACTGTTTGACCTCATATGCACACTTTGTTATCCAGTCATCCATCAGTGAACACAGGCTGTTCCCACCTTTTGGCTGTTTTGAGTAATGCTGCTATAAACATGGGGATACAGTTATCTCTTCAAGTTCTTGCTTTCATTCCTTTCATGGACCTGGCCTTTGACTTTCCCCAGTCAAGATCCGACCTTGGGCCTGGAATTCTAGGCCAGTCTCTATTCCAATGGGAAGGAGAGAGACCCCCAGGCTGGGCTCTCATGTGATACCTGAGAAACACTCTGAAGTTGAGGGAGCAGAGCTGAGCCGACTGGGAACTCGGAAGCAGGTACCTGGCCCCTCCTGATGGAGGGCAGACCAAGGACTATGTGGCAGGAAGCAAAGAAGAGTAAGCCATCCCCTCTGCCTCTGCGTCCCCTCTGTCTCTGCATCCCCTCTGCCTCTGCAGGAGGAGACACATACCACTGCCTGGAGGAGAAGAGCGAGACAAGGGAGGGCTCTGTTCCCCAAAAGGGCAGGCATGCCACAGAGGTGGCCCCAGACGCTCGAGAAAGGGCAGCCCAGGCTGCAGGGGCAGAGGTTATGAAAAGGGAGAGGATACTGACACTGGTTCTATTCACAAGACCTCAGTTAGAGGGGTCCTAGGCGTGGGGGTGGGGAAGGAGAGGGGAGAGGGGGCAGGAATCTGGAATGCTCTAATTTGAGACCTGCCCCCTCTCCCCTGCTCAGCCACCTCAAGTGGGGGGGGGCACAAAAACAGAAATTCAAAGAGCCCAGGGGGCATTAATGGCACATCACGGGTCTCTAACCTTGGCCCTCAGAGCTATGTCTTTAGTGTTTCAGTGGGAGGGTGGAGAGACTACAGCTAGTGGGCGAAGGTGGGAGTCTGGACACCTGTGAACCCCTTTCACTGTCTGCTATAAGCAATTTTCAACTGGCTACGTACTATTTTTTTGGTGCCTAAGTGTCTGGGTTCAGATACTGAATGATGACAGCCTGGGAAGGATGTAATCACTAAAGGGAAAATTAATTGCTTCTGTGAACTCTGAACTGCTTAAAGTATACAGATGACTTAAATGCACCCCTCCAATGTCAGGACTGAGGTGCAGACTCGGGGCTTTCAGGCCAGCCCAGACCAAACTGAGTGGCTCCACAGACGCCCTAGAAGCCAAGGAGGGCTGTTGGTGGGGGACAGAGATTCAGGCCCCGCCTTGGTCACTCCAACCCAAAGAGCTCCTCTTATTTGATGCAAATGCTCAGGAAGAACTGTCCTCTTAAATCCAGAGGAACAGCCTTTCAGACTGTTCTGGGTCCCAAGAGTCCATGAGGTCAGCCTGGCCTTGGACACAGTGACATGGATCTGAGAGCCCAGACCAAGGTGCCAGGGAGCCTGCTGGCTCAGCATTTTACTAATGCTGGAGCCAAAGGTGACCTGATGTCTCCACGTCCTGGTGACGCAATGTCCCCACCGGCCTCTCCTGTACACCGGCTCCAAGGGGAAAGGGAGCTATGTACTATATAGTTTCTCAAGCTTGGTACCCAGGGTGAAAGTCTCCATCCTATACCCTAGTACTGACCGGACTGATGGAAGAGCCCATCCACAGTGAGATCCCACAGGAGACCGAAGGCAACCAAAGAAGTTTCTGGAGGCCATGTCAGCAGCTAAGGGGAAAGAAAAAAAACAAAAACAAAAAGAGATTAGCTGGGTCATTCCTATGGAGTAACAGTAGTAAACCTGTACTGCTCCACATGAAATAAATTCCATTTAATCCTCACAAGTCCACATGGTACATGGATATTGTCATTATTGCCATTTTACAGAGGAGCAAACCAAGCTCAGAGGGGTCAAGCAATTTCCCCCAGGTCACATAGCGAGTAAGTCGCAAAGCCAGGATTTAATCCAGGTCTATATGACTTGAAACTTCCTACTCAGTCCACCTACCTCTGTGGGAGTCTTGTCCTCCTGACCCTCATTCCCTGTGGGGGCCAGTGCAGGGAAAAGAAAGAGCTCTAGATTCAGCTGGACAATGACAGGCCGGCCCCTCTTCGTGGTTCCCCACCCTTTCCAGGTCCGTGTAGGCTGACCAGATGTATGTGTTAAATGGGACAGAAAACAATAGTACTGTCCCATTCCAGATAGTACGTATGGTCAGCCTACTGACACCTTGAATTTAGCCCAGTGAGACTAGGCTGGTCATAGGTACCATTTGAAACGGGACCATACAGTTGTTTTCTGTCCTGTTTAAAATGGTACGTCTGGTCAGCCTACATCAATGCCTTAACTTACGGTCATCTGAGACCACAGGCTCTGGGAGGTCCTTGGGATGGTGGTGGCGGGCAGGGGCAGGTCACCCAGCTGACTCAAAGTCACTGGGATCCTTACTTGAAGTTTCCTTCAGTCTAAGGTCACAAGCTGGGGGTTTGGGATGTGAGAGAGTGTGACATGGAGATGAACAATGGGATAGCACCCTCCCCAGCAGTGCCACTCCATCTGGGGACACACAGACCAGGCCATGCTGTGCATGACCCCACCTTCCTGAGAGTGCTGAGCAAAGGACGCTGTGGTGGACGCCCTGGGCACAGCCCCCTTCAGGACAGAGGCTCGCATCTCCAGGGCAGGGTGCTGTTGGTCGCTGAGGGCCCTGAGCCAAGTCCTTCTCTGGGCATTGACCTTGGAGGGAGTGAGTTCTTCAGTCAAGGTCACACAAGGATGGCTCTTGTCTGGGAACTGGCTGATGCTGTGGTCCAAAGGCCTGGACCCCTTGTCTCCATTGGAATAACTCTAAAGGGTCACCCAGTTCCAGAGCCCCCACAGGACTGGCTGTGGCTTCTCTGGCATTTGCTTTGCTGGTTCTGCTGCTCTCCCTCCCTCCCAGGGGTGGCTGCCGAGAGCGGCCCCCACCCCGCTACCCCCACTCCAGAAACCTGCCAGGAAATTGGCTCAGAGTCGGTGGCTTCTGGGGATCTGAACTAAGATACCAGAACCCAGCCTCCTCCTACTCCTTTCATAACTTCTCAAAACGTTTTCATAGCTGAACACCTGACCATTTTCCACCAAGAACACAGAGTAGGTTTTGCTGGCTGTTTGAGTTCCAGTTAACGGAGAATCTACTTACATTTTTCTGGCACCTCCCAGTCCCCATGGGTGCCAGTTAACTGAGAGTCTATTGTATATTCATTCAGAGCGTACGCTACCTGCTTTTGCCCACCTCCCCAGCAAGGCTCGCCTGGCAGTTCCACCCTCGGGCTGTGGTAACAAGCTTACGTATGTGATTTGCGAGCACTAAGGCCAAAGCCCATTCTGTCAGTGCCCGTTGCACATTCCACTGAAGCCCCCAGCAGGGGAGGTTGGTGGGCATCAGGACCACATCCCCACGGGACCTCAGCATGTCCTATTTAAAGAAATAGTCTAATGAGGGCTGGCGAGGTCTGCCCTGCTCACCCACCCCAGCTCTCAGAGTGAACCCTGGGTGTACATGTGGGTGCCCAGCAGCCCTGTGACCCTGATCACCCAGCTGAATGGGGGTGAGGGGTCCCCTCAACTCTCTTAAGCCAGAAATCTCCTTCCTGGGAATTGACTTGGCCAGGGAGTCGCAGAGTAGAGAAGCCGAGGCCTAATTCTAGGGTCCTGACCCTTCTCCACCCTGGTTCCCGTTCTTCCTGAGGCCCCTACGAACCACTCCTGCACCTTCGTCAGAATCTCCCCACAGCTTCAGATAGCCCCATGGATTTCTGCTTCTCACAACCAGAGTCCTGGTGACGATGAGGTTCTGAAGTTCGCTGAGCGTGACCACACTCTGGGCATGCACCTGGGACACCGTCCCCCACTCCTTCCCCGGAACCAGTATGTGGCAGGCCCTCTGCCAAGCCATGAATGCTGCCGCTACTGTGCAAAAATATGTTCCAAGTGGCAAGAAAACCAACACCTCCGAGGTGAAATGGCAGAATCCGTCCTGCTAAGGCTTGTAGTGTGACCATGTGAGTGGCCACGCTGCCACGGAGCGGCCTTGCCCCTCCTTCTCATCCAGAGACAAAGTTGTTGGGCAGAGTCTCGCCCACAAGGCTCCAAAGCCAAGGGCACCCCTTCCACTGATCTGGTTTCCGCCATGGCGGGAGGGGAGCTTTCGTGTCTCCTTCCAGGAGATGCCCAGGCTGGTCAGAGCCATGGGGGACCATAAGGACAAGGCAGGTCAAAGGATTTCTTCATTTAACCTTCACATGGGACTATCGGTCTCAGTTTAGAGTAAGAAACTGAGGACAGGGTTAACGTTAGATAACGTGCCTGAGGTCACAGAGAAGGAAGTGGCAGAGCTGGAATTGCACCCAGTCCGTCTGACCTCAGGGCTGGGTCTTCTGCTCTGTGGCCCCTCCCAGCATAACAGAGATAGGAGAAGAGACCGGGTGGGGCCAGCCCACTCCTCCCAGGGCCAACTGACAGGGAAGGCCTTCCAGGTCCTGTCACGGTCACACAAGGATCCTCTGTGGGCGACATCTCAGATGGGCCCTTTGTGCCTCCCAATGCCCGATTGTGTGTTTGTCATATACTGTGCAGGGAGCACAGAGACACTGCACTGACCGGGGGCAGAGAATAATAGCCACACTGTTCCCTGCTACTGGCCCACCATCCCCACTGGGCATGGGGGAGGGGCAAGAGCAGTAGCCACACACAAGAGTCCCAGGCGCCAAGGGTGTCTTTTCCTTCTGGGGCAGAGAGGGGTAACAGGAAAGATCCTAGAGAGAAGTACTGAGAGCAGAGGGCTCTTTCTGGAAGGCAGCCAGTCCACCCGGTCCTTGAACAATCCACCCTGCACGGTGGCTTACTTCACAGCTGGGGTCCAGGCTCCAACTGGCAGGAATGAGACCAGCTGGAACTTGTGACCTGCCTGTCCCAGGCAGGGATGGGCCTGGGTGGGGACCAAGGCCAGCATCCTCATGCCTTGCATTCAGACCCTAGCAGCTGGTTCCTGGGCCATCCCTGTGGGCTTCTCACAGTCTTTCTCAATGCAAAGGTTTCCAGCCCAGGGCAGAAGGCACGTTCCCCAAGGCAGCGGCCCAACAGCACTGCCTGGAAGGAAGCGGCAGACAGCACAGCTGTTCTAGCCTTTTCTAGCTGACTCTACACAGAGCACCACCAGCTTCAACTTCATGAGGGCCCCCAAACCTCCAGGGCACAGCAGGGCTGTGGAGGGCCCTGGGCCAGGCCCTGTGGCTTGGAGTAGAGATGAGCTCGGACACATGGAAGCACCTGTGGAGTAGCAGGGACCAAAGCACAGAGAGGACTGTTGCTGGTGGCACAGACACCCCCCTGGGAGGCACACACTCTGGGGTGGGGATGAGTGAGTCACAGGCTCGTCCCTGCACCTCCCCAGCTCTGTCGTCACAGGCCTTCCTCCCTCTCCTGGCCTCAGCTGGGACAAACCTGGCAGCCGCCAAGGCCACAGAGAAGTGTCAGCCCCTCCCACCGGCGGCCCTGCCGGACCATGAGGCCAGAATACTCCCGCCACCTAGCGGCAGGCCTGAGGCCCTCACCTGGAACAGCCACCGGAGCAGGGCCACGGGCACGGCGGGCGCGTGCAGGTACAGGTTGCTCAGGAGACCGCTGTGCAGGAAGGACAGTTGCTGGTCTAGCGGGGAGCTGCGGGGCAGAGAGCCAGGTTAGCAGCCTACACGCCGAAGGCCGTCCCCAGCCTGCTGTCTCAGTAAAACTGGGGAATTCTCGTATTTCAGCCTCATCAGGACACTAGCATCACATCAGTCATTGCTATGGGACAAAAATGTCTGTAGAGCCCTCCATGCAAAGCAGCTTTCGCAAGGAAAAACCACCCATGCCATCATCAGAATCACTTGCTCCTCATGAGAACATGTCACAGTGTTTTACACACACGATCGATGGTACATTTTGTCCTGTCCATAGGATGGAGGGGAAACTGAGCTGTTTACCAGGGCTGAGGAGAGAATCTGACTGAGATGAGGGGAGCGCCTAGGAGTCACACCGCTCAGCACAGGGCCCCGTGGGGGGTGGACAGAGTTACCGGCAGGGCCCACAGGGCCAGCGTCTGGGCTCTGGTTACACAGGGTGTTTCTGCCCTGTCTTGTGTTTTTCCGAAACAAAGGGGACACCTGAGAAGATGGGGAAATAACAGAAAGGGGCCTGAGTCGGGGAAATTCTGGGAAGGAAATCACAAATGAGGAGGGTGGCACGGAGGATTCCAGACACCACGTGAGCAGCAGGGGCCCCCGAGTCCAGGGGGACCGGCGCTCCAACAGGCCATGTGCCTGAGGCCAGGACCTGCATTTCCACTCCCGTTGGGATCCCACTGGGCCTGTTCCCTCTAACTGGGGGTCTCAAAATCCAACTGCTGCTGTGGAGAGGAGCCTGCCTCGAGCCCACCAGGGCCCTGGTCGATCACAGGGACTCACAGGATCTCAGGTCCCCGCAAACCAGAGGATGTGAAATACCGCTCGCGGTTTTAGGGCCTCTGGTGGAAGAAGCCTCAGAAGTCACCTCGCAGGGTTGGCTGGACTTTGTCCCCAGGGAGGCTGGGCCTGGGGGAGGACTCTCCTACTCCCTGCGTTTTGTGAAGCTCCTTTGATCTCCTTCTAGATAATGTCTTAAAGGCAATTAATATGGATTCCAGGAAATGAAAAAAAGTAATTTTGTGTTTGTTCTTCTGTTTAATAGCCAAACCCATGCAAAGAACATTTCAGACAGCATTTAAAGTCATGACTCTAGATAGAAACGTCCTCGGTCAGCCCAACCTTCTTCTTCTCCTTTTAAAAAAGGACATATTTTAATCTGCCAGGAACAAAACGCTCCAAAACAAAGATTCTCCTCCGAGCCAAGTTGCTGTCTCCTTGAGTATGTCCAGGCGATTTACAAATTGTATAATTTTTTATCCAAATCATTTAAGCTTGAAGGAGAAAGCAGCTTTGTTTCTGTGTGTGTGAAGTTGACTGCTCTACAATAGACCTTTATTTGCACATATAAACACAGGTGCCCCCAGGGCTGCTGGCACCCCCTGCTCCACTCCGCGTGCCTGGTCACACGGGTGCTTTCACGGACTAACCCTGCGATACATGTGTGGTTTGAGCCTAGCGCCCTGAGTGCAGACAACACTCAGGCAAACCATGTCTGGAGGACCTCAAGAATTGGCAGGGCCTGGCCAGGGCCAGGTGGCAAGGAGGCTGGTGCTCTGCGAACTCTGAGGAGACGGTGGCATTCTGCTAGGGACACCCTGCCAGTTTCTCAGTAGGGGAATTGACTGTACAAGCCCCGGTTGGCTCCATCAACACATGTCTAACTGCCGCTCCCAGGGAGAGACACCCCTCGGGTCGCAGGACCGGCCTTCTGCCACACCCAGTTTGCAGGCTTGTTTCTGCTGCAGAGACAATCAGGCTGCCTTTGGGCTCATGGCTGCCGAATTAGGTTTAGTCTGGAAGACCAGCAGCAGGAGCTGGCAGGAAGGGTGGCCCAGCTGTGCTCTGGAGCAAATGGCTCTCAGAAACTCTGTGTGTAGGACTGGATGAGCTACGAGGATTCTCCCCTACAGGCTGAATCACAAGCATTGCTTCACCTTGCGGATCCGTGAGCCTCCCACCTTGCGTGGAAGGGACAAGGCTGATGGCATAGGTGACCATCAGCGTGGTGGAAGGGCAGACAGACCCTCTGTAGATACTGCCCTGATGGGAACAGGCAGGAGAGTCCCCACAGCAGCACCTAGTGGGAAAGCTCAAAACCCTTGGATTATAGAAACAACTGTTGTTAGATTTACAAAAGCCCTCATCATGTGCACAAATAGAGAATGCAGACCCAAGTCCAATGGGGTGCCTTTGCCTGTGGCTAAGCCAACACTAAGGTCAGAAGTTACGCTCAGACTGTCAGACGACCATGGAGTAAGAAGACGATGGATGGAACCTGTCACAGCAGATGCCAGGGCGGGCCTGGATGAGCACGAAGCCCCAGCTGCCAACCCTGGGGAACCCAGGGAGGAAGGTTCCCGCCGGGACAAAGAGCCACAGTTGGAAAGCTGCTAATTCCCAGCCACCATGGCAGGGACAGAGAGCCCCTGGAATGGAAGGAAGGGAGGGAGGGAATTAGCCAAAAAGGGGAATCGCACAAAACAAGAGGACGGCACAGAGGGGCCCTGCTTGGGCCCCATATGGGCACCTGGGCAGGGCTCTGACCTCTGCTTGGACTTGCCATTTCTGATAATGCCTCGTCAAGAGTCCCCTAGCCTCTACCTCCTTGTCCACCTCATGGCAGCAGCTCCAGAGGGCAGCGTCTCAGTGCCTTGGGAATCCCGAGTGATGGCAGAGGGATAAACACCCGTGTGGCTATTTATACAGTATCAGTTACTGTACACTTGCCAACTTACTAAAACGAAAGCTTAAAGGCCTCAGGAGGACAGGAACAAATAAGGCTAAGAGCATTCATCCCTGCTCTTCTTTCGTTTCTTTGTTAAAATTAATCAGCACCACTGAGTCAGAAGCAGGGGCCCCAGCGATGACCCTGCAGACTCTGTACTTTTGTGTACAGTTGCAGCGGGTTGGGCAGCTCAGCCCTGTCCACCCTCTAACTGCTGGATTTATTTCAGAGGCTTCACCCCGCTGCATGTCAGGAAGAGGAGGAAGTGGTGGCAAAGCCAGGCCCGGGCCTCAGGGAGATGGGTGCTCACGCCCAGGCAGCTCAGACCCATCCAAGTTCTCTTGCTGAAGTATTCACGGAGGTCGGTTAGACCCAGGCTCCCCAGGACACACCGCAGACACCTCACCCACAGGACAAACGTGGATGCAGACGCCCCCCCCCCCCCTGCACACTGCGGGCCTGGGGAGCACCCCGGACAATTAGTTCAGCAGGCAGTCCCCCCACCCTTCCCTGGAGCTCCTGCCTCCTGGCCTCGAGTGGGTGGCGTCCTGAAGCTTTTCCACTCAGAGGATCGGATATCCTTTTGAACTGTTGTCAAGAGAGGAGGAAAATGTTCAGCCCTGATAGCAACTGTGTCATCAAGGCCTGTGACTTTGCTCCCAGCGAACTGACCTGCGGTCACACATCCAGCTGGGCGATGCACAAGAGGGGATGGCCCTGGCCATGTCCAGTTCCAGAGCCACAGGCTCCTGAGGGGTGTGGGGTGGGGGGAGCGTTCTTGCCCAGAAACCTGTCCAGGTCCAGCCCCCCAGCATGGGACCTGGCACTCAGACACTGGGGCCGCCCGCGCTTGCTCTGTCATCTGAGACAAACCACTTGCTTACTTTGTGCCAAGATTTCCCAGAGTGAACAGTGGGGGGAAAGACAATATCCCTCGTCACAGAAGGGGGAGGAAAAGTGAGTCTATTTCCAGAAGTGATTTGTAAAAATTATGTCCATTTTTTCTGCCCCTCAAAGGATAAAAATGATACTGAATATTCATTTAAGAAGGTCCGGAAAATACAGGAGCATAATAAAGAAAATGAAAATTACCCGTAATCTCACAAAGCGTTAGCTTTTCGTATGACATGAAAGGTAACCACACTGAGTTTTGAGAGATCAAGTGATCTTTTAATCTTCCTCCATTTTCACGTTTCCAGCCAAACACAACGGGGCAATTATTAAAGGACTAGCATTTCCCACTCCTGCGTCTGGACTTGAAGTCCTTGGCAAAAACAGGAAATAAAAGATGACGCCGAGGCTAACTGGTGGCCTTCAGGAAGTGGTCCTGCCCCACGGCAGCGCAGGAGCCCCCTGACCTGACCACGTGAGTAGGGCGGCCATCGCTTCAGAAAGCCCCTGGGATTTGTGGAGCTGTCACCGGTCCTCACTGCGCTCCATCAGCATGCGTGACAGGGGAGGGCCTGAATTCCTTCCTCCAGGGAAGCTGGCCAGCCACCTGGCCCCATTTGGCAAGACCGCTCACATCCCAGGTCACTGCTCCATGGGCCACTTCATCTGTCAAACACTTCCTGCGGGCCATCCAGCCCGGGACAGAAATTCTGCTGTTGACACAAACTGTGGGGCCCAGGTGGCTCAGAAAGACGTGCGCGTCTTTCTCCTGTCCCCCACCCGCCCCCTCCGGCCCGGCTCGTTCCCATCCCCTCCTTTCTCCAGCTCCGCTCTCCTTCTTCTCCCCTTCCTTTCCCCTTCTTTTTATCATCCCTTTGTTAGTAACTTTGCAATTAGGCAGAGCGAACCTTTACCAATATTCAGCTACTCAGGCCCAAGCACCTCACATCACACCCAGGGATACATTCCAGACGTCCAGACAAACATTTATGTATAAGGATATTCTCTACCATGTTGTTATAAAAGGAAAAAATCAGAAACAACTTACATGTCAAGAAAAATGAGGACAATGGTTAAATGTGTCAGGCACCAATGCAACTCAGCGTTATTTCCCCAGTGACACTGCACTGTCTAACTGGGGCCTTCGGGGCCTTGTTTAGACCCCGATTTGAACCACATATAAAAAGCATTTATAGGATAATCAAGGAAATCTGGACACTGATATTAATGATGTGAAGAAATTACATCATTAGGTGCAATAATGGTACAGAAGTTATGTCTAAAGATAGAGTTCTGTGTTTTAGAGAGAAAAACTGAAGTACGTACAGATTAAATTATATGTGTCTAGGATTTGCTTAACAATAACCCTGAGGGGACAATGTCTGCGGGCAGGGGGAGAGATGAAACGACAGTGGCTTTGATTGCTAACTGCTGAAGCTGAGTGGGGGAGGTACGTTGTACTGTTCTCTCTACCTTTATGTGTGCTTGACACTTCCCATGATAAAGTTTTAAAAGAGACACATTACAGTGTTATCTTTCTATTATAAAGTAAGGTAGATCTAGAATTAATGGAATAGACATAAGAGAGTCCTGAACAGCTGGAAAAGAGATTAAGATTCCTGTGTTTTCCTGTGTTCAAGTTCTAATATGGCTGAAGAGGCCCCAGAAGCAGCCCGACCCGTGCCCCTGACGGCTGGGTGGGCTGGGGCCACCCCACGAACCTGTCACGCGTGCCGGTCAGGCGACGGCCACTGCGCTGAGTTCTGTGGGCTTCCTCCCTCTGTGTCTTATTCTTAGATGTACGAACTCACAATTGCAAGTGTTGGATGTTATTGTTGTCAAGTTTTTTTCCGTCCCCTTAAAAGCAACACAGTCTGTGGTTATCATGAATTTACTTCCAAAGAGAAGAACAGGCTGTCCTAATGTTACACAGAGTGTGGTTGGGGCTGGGGACAGACTTTTCAGTGTTAGCATCACATAGCCCGACGTACAGTGTCTCAAAGGAGCAGATGGAGTGACGATGACATGCTCTGGAAAACTGCTGATGGCCCAGAAAGTGGCTCCCAACGGCATGTAGGGTGAGTGTGACTAAAGTTGTCTCATGAAACGAGGATGTGGGGGGAGGAAGAGGCAGTATGAGTACATAATACACAGTCTAATATTTGCTGAAATGTTAGGTTTTTACAAGTATGTGCATTCAAATTACTAAATTAAATACTGTAAGCAGACATGTGTGACTAGTTCATCTAAATCCCTAAAAGTTGACATACCCAAATGGGTCAAAGTAGAGCATTGGATTTCCTCCTTTGGGGTAGTCCTAACCCCTGGGGTCCCTGAGGGAGGGACATGGCTGTGCTCACTGACATTTACCTGAGGAACAGCCCTTCCAGGTGGTTACGTGGCTTCAGGTGTGAGCAGTCCAGGATGCAAGGCAGGTGGCGACACCTGGGTAGAAACACGGTCTCGCCTGGGTACACTGACGGGATGACCTGTAGGGGCAAGGAGAACCTCTCCACCAGCCTCCTGCCAAAGCAAGGGGTGGAGAGCGGGGTGTCAGCAGTGCACCTGGTCTGCAGCTGGAGCCTGAGGGGACAAGACCACAGAAGACAGCGCCACCTGCTGATGGACATAGAGCCCACAGGAGGCAGACTAAGGAGCCCTTCCCCTCCCTCTGTCTTACACCGCATCGATCCCTATCTCGGGGCTTCAGTCTAGGAGCCAGAGGTCCTGGTGACAAGCTCCCCACCCACCGGCTCTCTCACTTCCAACTTTCACGGAGTGGCCACGACCTGCAGGTGCCAGGTGCTGGAGGGGGAGGCAGGTGTGGCCGCCCCTTGCATACCCCAGTACCCTCAGCAGGTGGGCCGGCCACAGAGCTGCGGACACAGATCAGCCAGAGCTGGGGTGGGCAGGGGCGCCATGCCTGAAGGAGCCTGGCTCCTCCTCTGGGCAGCAGTCCGCAAGCTGCGTGATCAGGAGGACTCCCCCCGCCGCCCCTCACTTTGCCCCGTGAGTGTGAACGAGCGAGTAGGCCAGAGCTGGCCCACAGACAGGAGGAAATGGGAGGAGGGGGTCCGGTCTGACCATGTCAGGAGGGTCCAGTCAGGACTGGTGGCCCACTGAAGAGGGAACGGGAAAGGGAGACAATTCGGATGATCCCCGGGAACGACGTACTTCTGCACCACGATGGACGCCCACGCACGTACACGGTGGGTGCAGGCGCAGGCGGCAGCACAGGAACTGCGAGTGCGCACACGCAGGCATACACGCAGCTACGGGGACACACATTCAGCTACGAGTGCACACGTGGAGCTCCCCACACATGCCCGACACGTTGGGTGTGTCAGGTACATGTGGAGTGCTGCGTGTGTGCACGAATGTGTCCCCGTATCTGATCCCCGGGGGATCCAGATTTGAGGGAGAGGGAGGAAGCATTTCCTGCTTATTCCACACAACGGCTGCACTTTGGGGGTGACGCGACGTGTATTTAACAACAGTAACAACAAATTAAACCAGCGACGGGTACTGCATCCACTCCTGTCATCCGATGAAGGCACACACCCACATTCCTAGCCGAACCTAGACAGGGGACTCGGATCCAAGGGACTTTTGTGATACTCAATGTAATGTCTGCGTGTCATTTGAGTTCTGAGGCCACTTTCGTATCTAATTGAGGATTTCCTGTGCAGCCCAGGACTGAGGATAAAGGATGCTGTTGTGGTTTGCACACCCTCCCCCCGCCCTGGCACACATATGATGTCATCCGGTCCTCAGAGCAAGAGCAGATGGTCTGCTCAGAACATCCAGGGTTTTTTCTGAGGGGCAACTGTGGCAGATAAGTGACTCCTGGTCACAGACGACTTGTTGGCCAGATACAGCCAGGCCCCAGCCTCGGCTCACCCGCTCCGGGTCCACACGCCTTCCCGCTCCCGACGCCACCCAGAGAGGGACGAGGCTGCTGGCTTTGTGTATCAGGAATTTTCTTTGAAGCAGAGAGTCGAACCATCCCATCAAAACGATCCTACATCAAAACCACCACGTCAAAGTGGCTGTTGCCAAAAAGGCTTTCTCAAAGTAGTGCTTGAAAGCGTCTGTGCCCAGAAAATGATTGGCGATTTCCAAGTGGAAGCCCTATTGTCATAAGCCATCGGTTGCCAAGACAGCTCCCTTCCTGTGTATGACATCCACGCCATGACTGCCGAACCCTGCGTGTATTCAGCAGAAAGGCGAAGAGCCAGAATCATTATTCTCACCACAGAGATTTTTAAAAAGTTTTAAAAGGTTCAGTTCCAAGGCAATCTATCCATCGACTGGGGACCCTGGAAACCAAACCTGTAAGTCCCAACATAGGAGAAAAGTGCTTTCATCACTTATGACGCCACCAAGGCCTTTGCCCAAACCTGCTGGCTCGGTTCAGTCCCTGCGCTCACCACGCCAGCCCTGAGACACACCGTGTCACGTGTGCGGCACCTTGTCCCTGCGTCTCTGGGCAGCACGAGCAGTGCTCAGCCTGTTTGATCACTCAGATTTGCACAGTGAGAACTGGTACCAGGCAGGGGGCAGGGGCCCCCAAATCTGGGCCAGGTCTGCGGGGACTCGTGCCTGCTTCTGTCAGTGAGGTTTTACTGCAGCACAGGCACCCTGACGTGTCGTCGCTGGGAGTGTTCCTGTCACAACAGCAGCTGAGTAGTTACAGCAGAGACTGCAGGGCCCTCGAAGCCTAAAACATTTACCACGTACAAACTTTTCAGAAAGCGTGCTGACCCCTGATCTAGTCCAGAGGTGATTACCTGGAAAACTTGAGAAAAAAGCAATGGCCAGCCAAGGTGTTGCTCATAACCACCTGTGGGCAACAACAACAATGTAAACCATTTGGGGACCCCAAAGGTGGAGGCCCCGAGGAAGGCTGTGTGCTGTCACTCAGTATCCCTCAGTAAGTGGGTGCCGAATGCTGACTTGGAGGGTGCATCAAACTTCGCCTGTCACGTCGCGTGGACCAACGCTGAGCAACAGCACTCAGACTTGCAGAACAGCAAAGCCTGCACGGGCGGGCGGGCGGACGACTGGGGTGTGGTGACCAACCCGCCCTCAGTCACACGGCTCAGGTGGCTCCGTCCTGGCTCCCGCGTCCTGGCTCCCCTCCCGCGGGGGGTGGGGAGGGAGGGAGGGGCAGAATGACAGGGAGCTCTACCCTGACTCCACGTGCCCCTTCAGGCACTGCCTATTTTGCTCTTTCGGTCTCTCTCCCTGTTCTACGAACAGGTCCCAGTCGGGTTCACCCCAAGCCATCCACCAGAGATGCTCTTGTCAAGGTCATTGTGACCTCTACGTCGTGCCTGTGCTGCCTCTTCTCTCTCTATACTCTCTCCCCAGGTAATCTCACCCAGCTTTGTGGCTTTGTATGTCACCTGTACACAGCGACTCCCAGATAAGACACCCCAGCTGTCTCCTTGATCCTGCTCCTGGGATCCCCCAAATGAAGTCTCAATTCTACCCCCAATCTGTATCGCTTAGAAAACTGCAACCTTTCGCTTGCTTAGGCCAAAGCCCTTTAGGCTCCTCCGATTCTTATCTTTCTCCCTTACCCTCCCGTCCAGGTCTTCGGCATCCGCACCATGTCCCTCCCACATCAACACGGAGGCAGAGGCCCTATTCAGGTGGATAGTGGCAGCTCACACAGAGGAAAAGCTCCAGCATGGAGCCCCCCTCAGCCTCTCTGACCCACTCTCCCCATCTGCTCCCTGTCCCCCATTCTCCCAACACACTGGGAGTGCTCCCACTGAGCCTCATCTGAAATCTCCCCACCCTCCCAGCACGCCTGACACCCCCTCCTTATTTTATCCTTTCTCATTAGCACTTGTCACATAGCTTCATTCAGCTGGTTCACGTTTGTCTCCTGCCTGCGAAAGATATGAGGGCAGATGTCTGTCGGATTTCATCGCTGCTGTGTCCCCAGGGTCTGTAAAGTGCCTGGCATGAGGATGGCACTCAGTAGATGTTTGCTGGATGAATGAACGGATGGATGAATGGATGGACAGACACAGGGATGGCTGGATGGCTGGACGGACAGACAGACACAGCGGTGGATGGATACCAGCGTACTCTGAAGATGGATTTAATGGTGGTTCTCGGGCATCTCTGAGACTCTGGCACAGATGAGTTCACCCTCCCTCCAGGCAATGGGCCAGAGGACTCCACCTGCATGACAGCAGGGACAGAAGCCACCTTCTTTTCCCCAGACAGGATGATGAACAGTGTCATGTGTCCATTCTCCCCCTTTAAAGGCAGCTGTCATTTAAACTGTGGTTTCATGTGGTTATTATCCCAGGAGATCTAGTTCTATGAATGTGGGCAGACCGTGTTTTGTCTGGGTCCTCAAAGGTCCACAAGAGACCAATACAAGTTGGTGAAAAAATATTTCTTGAATCAATGAATGAATGTGGGTTTAAGAGAAGGAGGCAGCCTGAGAACTCACACATGACACAAATCACAGAGCACATCGGCCTTAAATCCTCTGCCTGGACCTGTTCCCTGCTGTGGGCCTCCACCCTGTGACTGCCCCTCCCAGGCTCTGCCACCTGTGCTCCACCACCCCGTGCTCCCCATCCTGTGCCCCCTCACCCCCACCTGTGTTCAGGTGTGAGAGGCACATCCTCCTCATGGAGGTCCAGGGCGTCCAGATGGGCACAGTCCTGTAGAAGCAGCTCCTCGCGATCCGGCCCCAGGGCCTGTTCCCTGAGAGCCAACAACAGGGGTCAGTGCTGCTCCAGGTGGGTCATCCACTGTCACTGTGTGGCAGGGACCCCTGGGGAACACGGAGAGGCCTAGGAAGGAGGGAGCAGGCAGCCATACTGCCTTGGCCTCGCAAACTTAAATTTCGAGGGGACCGTGCTACATCTATTGTTGTCCCTCAGTGAGTAGAGGAGCAGACAGGCCTGATACCAAGGCTTCCAGCACACAGTTTGGATGCGCCTCTGTTTGCATGCCTTATTTTGGCAGTTGCTCACTTTTTAACACAGCAAGCCTGTGCCTAGCCCTTGTGCTCCTCCTGGAGTCCTGCACGGACCAGGAGAGGCCCACAGCCATGACACATGGCCTGCCTTTCTGGCCGCAGCCCTCCAGATCCTGCTCATCCTTACTCTCTGGCCACCTCTGCCCGCCTCCCAAATCTTTTCCTCCAAGGTTTAAGGATAAGGACACCTCTGGGGAGCCTTTTCCGATCCCCAGGTTAAGTTAAGTGCCACTATCCCAGGCCCTTCCATAGCAACTTCACAGCACAGCAAATGACAGAATCATCATGTCACATTTTAGGTAAGGGCCACACCGTCATCTCTATATCCAGTGCCTGGTCAGGGCCCAGTGCAGAGTGAGAACCTCCCAGTGCTAAAGGGCTACTGTCTCCAACAAACACCTCTGCCTTCCTAAGGGACTTCCAAACTGATTGGATGTGACTCTGGCCTTTAGAAACTAACTTCTACATGAGACAGGCTCACTGTTACACCAGGGACATGTGAAACAGATGAGTGCTATGGGGAAACGAGCCCTGTGTGCTCCAGGGCCGGCACACGACAGGGCAGCAGAAAATGTGCCGCCCCGTCCAGGCAGGAGTCAGGGCCAATGCCTTAATGTGCTCCAACACTTGAATGGCAGCTGAGACACCACCACACCACTAAACTGGCAGGAACTGGGCAGAAGATACCACAGCCCAGTGAGGGCCCACGACCAGGGTTCTATACGTGGTGGGGTTCCGAAGCTCTCTGACTTGGCCATGCCCCACTTTGACCTGGCTGCCATTCCCCATACTTACTATTAGTCCGAGCACATAGGGCACTCTGGGAGGCATGCTGGCGGGGAGGCTGCTCTATCCTGGGAGGCATTTGCTATGAGTCTTAGAGGACAACCCCATGAAATTACTGCCAACCCCATGGAAATGAACACCCGTCTGTGCACCCGCTTCCGCACTCACCTCTTTTCCTGCAGTAAGTAATCTAAGTTGTTGACGTATCTTCCTGAACCCTCAGAGGCATACTGAAAAAACAGGACACGGAAATAGGGAAGAAAGAGAAAGACAGAGGGAAACAACAAAATTTAATCTAAATTAAGCCTTTTATTTATTTTTATTTTTCTGAATAGGCAATACAATCACATGACTAAAAAATCAAAAAGCATAAAGGCAAACAGTAAAATGTGTCCACTGCCCAACCCGCCCTCCCCTCAAGCCTGCTTTCAGAGATATTCTGTGCATGCACAAGCGAACAGTAAACTCTCACAGACCCCCACCCCTCTACGCAAAGGGAGGCATACCATACGCCCCATACTGCACTTTGCCCTTGGCACTTAACATTATATCTTGAGGATCATTCCATATCAATATTACAGAGATAACTTAAAACGAACAAACAGAAACACTTCCAGGGTACTCTGATGTGTGACTAGAACATAATTTAGTAGTTCCTATTGGTGGGCATTTCAGTGACTGAAAATTTTGGGCTATCACAGATAACTGAAACCTTATTCTTAGAAATGTTTCCTTACGTGTCCCCAGTAGCAGTTTACTTCCCACATGAAGTTCTTCATGGAAGTACCCACTCAGGAATCCAGGCCCACTGGACCGAGGCAGCCAGAGTCTCTGTGCCTGACTAGCCAGGGCCCAGTTCTGAGGTCCATCTTTCTCCAGGGCCATAATTCCAACCTTGGCTATGAAAGCCTTGAAAAGGCCCCACATAGGAGGGCTCATCAGATTTGGTACCACTCAGACTATCTCTTAACAAGAATTGGGAGCAGAAATAAAGGGAGAGGGGCACCCTAGCCTTGGGGTCAAGGGCTGTAGGGAGATTAGGGGTGTGCAGCTGAGAAGAAATAATCAGAAAAAGAAGGCCAAAGAAGGCTGGCCTGGGGGTGATGGAGGAGCGGTGGCCCAAAAGGGGTGGCCGCTGGCCTACCTCACTGCATGTGTCCACCACTGGAGTGGCAGCCCGCTGGCTCGGGCCAGTCATGCTCCACAGCATCTCCTCCAGCGAGGCCAAGTTCTCCTCGGGGTCTGAGTCCTGCAGCTCCAGCTCCCTGGGTAACCAGCAGGCCAATCTCTTCAGGCCCCGAGGCCCCTCCGTGCCTACCCAACTGTGGGCTAGGGCCCCAGTGCCGGCCTGCAGTGCCTTCACGGTCAGGAACTCGACAGGCGGTGGGCTCCAGTCAGTGGGGAACATGTCCTCAGAGGTCTGCATCTTGGGCTTCTTTGATGACTTGGGAGTTGGAGCTGAGCTGGGACTGGAGAGGCACCGGGTAGGCTGGAGGAGCCTCTGGTCCCGAGGATGGTCAAAGCCACTGTGCTTCAGGTTGGGCAAGAGGATGGGGATGGTGGCAGCTGTCTGGACCCCTGTGGGTGGGATAAGTACTGCAGTGTCCCCACCTGCCCACCACTATTCCACCATAGCATTATTCTGGGTGAAGAGAGGGAACAACTCATTATTGCTGCAGACAGGACTCCAGGGGAACCCCCCAGCCATTGGTTTTCCACTCCCTGTGGTGCCAAACCTCAGCGGGACTCTACCTGTGCAGGTGAAAGACACCTACCTTCTCTCTGAGGAACGGCTAGCACAGTGTTCTGGGGCCTGGACATCTGCAAACCTCTGGACATTCTGTCCTGGAAGGAACCACCTATCAGGTGAGGTGAAGTGAGCCCAGAAAAAAGCTAGCACTCTAAGTTCCCAGAGAGAAGGGACCCAGCCACTGGTACCTCCTTCCACCTCCATCCAAGGACCCAGAAATGTACCACAAAGGTCAAGTTGCTGAGGTGATGGGGGCTCTCTATCTGACCTCTCATTTCAAGGATGTTACAGGCAAATATAAGGACATCAATATTTTTTAAAAACTGTGTAAAATTATAATCAGCCTGGCTCAGCAAGAAAGTTGTGTTCTGAGATGGTATCCTGTATGTCTTGCTTGGTTGGTTGTTACCCTGTACAGATGTTTGCTCACAAGGGGTAGGGCAGGGCTGTCTGGTCCCTGCCACTTCCCCAGGACCAGCACAGTAGGGCTCGGTACATTTCTGTTGAATGAATGAATGATTTAAGGAGACCAGAGAGCTGGTCCAAGAAGCCTCCTTCAGTGTTAGGGACTGCCTATCCCCAGCTAAAATGGACCACGTCACTTACACAGACATCTCTTTTCACATCAATCCTAGGCTCAGGTAAATGGAAATGCAGGTGAAAGGCTAGTATCTGAACAAGCTAGGGGGTCTAACGATCATAGGAAACAACAGTTTACAAAAAAATAACACCCCCTCAACAAAGGTTCAAACTCAACAAGAGTGAAAGAAATTCAAATCAATATGACTAGGAAGTATTAGTCATAACAGTGAAATAATAAAAAAATTAAACATTTATAACAATGAATGTTGACATGGCTATGAGGACATGCATTGCTGTTAGCACTTTAGAGGGCAATCTATCAATATAAAAATAACTGGAAAAGTGTCCATACCTGGGAATAGGGAACCCCAGAAATCTGTCCCTTCACAAAATAAACAAGCTGGCAAAAACTGTCAGAACCAATGTATACAGAACTCTGGAATCTAATAAAAAAAAACTAACAATAGCCAGGGGAATGCTTAATGAAGAAAGAAGTTGCTATATTTCAGTAAGATTGCAATCTGGTTTTTGAACTTACCTGCTGATCATCCCTCATTCAGAGGCAACTCTAGTGACTGCATTCTGGTATGGCTTGCTGGTGTGTGTATAGGGGGGCAATGCAAACTTTGTTCTCAAAGAATTGTTGGTATGTATTTTGACCTGTCTGATGACTCCCTGACAGATCAACACAGGGCCTTGCCTTTCTTTTACCCATCTTACAACTTTCTCAGGGCTGGGATGGCCTCCTGAGACAACATTTGTCAAAATTGTTTAAAGGCAAATATACTAGTCACAGCTATCTGGGGCAAAGGATAACAGATGGGGCAAGCATTAGAACAAACAGCCTAGAAAGGCAGAGGCTGAGAAAGGACATACATAGAGGAATAAAGGTTTAGAAAGGCTCCCACGTAAACCAGAGTCTAGACAGCCACATGCATGCCCAAGGCTAACACATGCTGAGGAAAGACCTGAGAAGACCATAAGCTTTCATTCACCTTAATCAAGAAGTGAAAGCTAAGGCAGAGTTACGAGAGGCTGGCTAAGTATTGAAGGAGAACTCTAGCACAGAGTCAATCTGCAAAGACCAGGAGAGTTGTGTGGAGAGTTTTGTTGCTATTGTTGTTCAGGGTCTAGGCATTTAAGGAATCTGTATCAAATCACCAGCTGACCTATAAGCTAAAAGAATAGTGACTTCAGTGACCACACACAACAAAATAACACAGTCAGCTGGTTTGGTGAAACAAAACAACTATCACTCACAACAAGCAGCAACGACAAATCCTGAAGAAACGGAGAATATTATTTACAGAGTTACCGCATTATAATATTAAAAATGTCCAATTTTCAACAAAAATTACAAGGCATGCAAAGAAACAAGAAAATCTGGCTCACTCATGGGAAAAGAAAATAAAGAGAAGCTGTCCCTGAGGAAGCCCAGATATTGAACTTATGAGAAAAAAACTTTAAATCCACTGTTTTAAATATGGTCTAAGAGCTAAAAGAAATGATGGACAAAGAACTAAAAGAAACCAGGAAAATAATATTTCACCAGATAGAGAATACCAATAAAAAGATAGAAATTATAAAAAGGAACCAAACAGAATTCTGGATTTGAAAAGTACAAAAACTGGAATGAAACTCTAACTAGAAGATTTCAGGCAGAAGAAAGAATCAGTGAACTTTTAGGTCGATCAACTGAGATTATTGTGCCTGAGGAATAAAATGATAAAAGAATGAAGAAAAACAGAATGTCAGAGACCAGCAGGACACCATCAAGCATATCAATATATTCATAACAGGAGTCCCAGAAGAGTCGAGAGAGAGAGAGAGATATGAATAGACAGATAGAGTCAGGGGACGTAGGGAGGGAGGGAAGAAGAAAGAGAGAAAACACTACCCTTTTAAGAAGCTCAATAAACTCCAAGTAGGAAAAACTCAGAGATCCACATTGAGATACATCATAGCAAAACCATTCCAAAGCAATAAGAGAATCTGAAAAGCAGGAAGAGAGAAGTAACTCAATACCTACAAGGGTTTCCCAGTAAGATCAACAGCTGATTTCTCATTAGACACCATGGAGATTAGTAGGTACTGGATGAAATATTCAAAGTGCTGAAATAAAAGACGATGAACCAAGAATGCTAATCCAACAAAACTATGCTTCAAAAAGGGAGAAATTAAGATATTCCCAGATAAACAAAAACTGAGAAAATCTGTTGCTAAAAAAACCTGTCCTACCAGAAATACTAAAGTAAGTCCTTCAGGCTAGAGTGAAAGGATATTAGAATTACCAGAACCTACCTACAGAAAAAAGAACACTGATGAAGATAATTACATGGGTATATGTAAAAGACAGTATAAATGTATTTTTTCATTGTAACTTTTCCTCCTATCTGATTTAAAATACAAGTGCATAAAGCAATAATTATAAATCTTGTCTTGGTGGGCATACAATGTATAAAGATAAAATTTGTATGACAATAACATATAATTTATATGACAATAACAGCACAAAAGTGGGGGAGGGAACAGAGCTATATAGATGTAAAGTTTTTGTATCCTATTGAAATTAAGTTGGTATTAATCTGAAGTAGACTGTGAACTATGTGATATTTATAGGCAAATAAAAATGCAAGTATTACTGTATTTGGGGTTTGTAACTCTTCTTTGTTTCCTACATAATTTAAGACAAATTGATAAAACAATAATTATACATCTCTGTTAATGAACAGTGTTTAACGATAAAAACAAAGAGGAGGGGTGGAGTTGTATAGGAGGAGAATCTGTATACTATTGAAGCTAAATTGGTATTAATTCAAACAATTTGTTATAAATTTAAGATATAAATTATCATCTCCAGGGCAGCCATAATAAAATAACTAAAAAATATTGAGAAAAGGAAATGAGGAGGGAATCAAAATGTACACTACAAAAAAAATTAATTAAACACAAAAGAAGGGAGTAATAGAAGAACTAAGGAATGAAAAAGATATAAGATATACAGTAGACTCTCAGTTAACCGGCACCCATGGGGACTGGTAGATGCCAGATAAATGTAAGTGGACTCTCTGTTAACCAGAACTCAACCAGCTGGTTGCCTGACTTCCAGTTAACAGAGAGTCTACTGTATTAGAAACAAATAGCCAAACTGCAGAAATCCTTCCTTACCAGTAATTATTTTAAATTTAAATGGACTAAACTCCCAAATCAAAAGGCAGATATTGGCAAAAATGGATTTTAAAAAAGTGATCTAACTATATGCTGCCTCCAGGAGACTCACTTTATATCTAAAGATACAAATAGGTTGAAAGTGAAAGGATGGAAAAGATACTCCATGCAAATAAAAACCTGAAGAGAGCTGGAATAGCTACATTAATATCAGACAAAATATGCATATACTTTAAGTAAAAAATTACTATGAGGCAAAGAAAACCATTGTATGTTGATTTAAGGGTCAATCATCAAGAAGCAATAACAATGATAAATATGTATGTGCCTAAAAACAGGGCTTCAAAAATGTGAAGCAAATTGACAGAGTTGAAGGGAGAAATAATTATAAATTAGTTGTTGAAGACTTCAACGTCCTACTTTCAGTAATGGAACCAGGCAGATCAAAAGAAAATAGAGGAGTTGAACAACATGATAGAGCAACTAGATATAACAGACATACAGAACACTTTGCCCTGCAACAGCAGAATACACATTCTTTGCAAGTATATATAAAATTTTCTTCAGGATAAATCATACATTAGGCCACAAAAAGGTTTCAATAAATTTTAAAAGATTGAAATCATATAAAGTATCTTTCTTGATCACAATAGAAACTAGAGATAAACAACAGAAGAAAAATTGGAAATGTCATAAATATGTATTCACAGACATAAAACAACAAATGCTTAACCAATGGGTCAAAGAAGAAACCATAGGAGAAATCAGAAAATACGTAGAGGTAAGTGGAAACAGAAACACAAAATATCAAATTAATTCAAAATAGGTGAAAACCTAAATATAAGTATTAAAACTATATGACTCTGAGGTACAGAGTAATGAAGTAAATATTCATGGCTACAGATCTGGCATTGGTTTCTTTTCTTTCTTTTCTTTTTTTTTTTTGCTTTTTGGTATGTGGGTAGCTCCCTGACTGGGAATCGAACCCAGGCCGCAGCACTGACAGCGCCAGCGCCGAAGCCTTAAGCCACTACACCATCAGGGAACTCCCCTGGTTTCTTATATAACACCAAAAGCACAAGCAACAAAAGAAAAAATAGATTAAGTGGATTTCATCAAACTTTAAAACTTTTGTGTTTCAAAGGCTACTGTCAAGAAAGTAAAAGAAAAAACAAAAAACAGCCTACAGAATGAAACAAAATACTTGCAAATCATATGTCTGATAAGAGTCTAGTATCCAGAATATAAGAATAACTTGTACAACTCAACAACAAAATAGGCATTTTCAAAAGAAGATGTACAAATGGTCAACAAGCATGTGAAAGGTGCTCAATGCTATTAGTCACTTTACTAGGGAAGTACCAATCAAAACCACAAAGAGATACCATTTCACACCCACCGGGATGGCCATCATCAAAACAAAACAAAACAACTAGTGTTGGTAAGAACTGGGGAGGGAGTTCCCTGATGGTGCAGTGGCTTAAGGTTTCGGCGCTGGTGCTGTCAGCGCTGCGGTCTGGGTTCGATTCCCAGCCCGGGACCTACCCACATACCAAAAAAGCAAAAAAAAAAAAAAAAAAAAAGAACTGGGGAAATTGCAACCCTCATGCATAGTTGGTACGAACGCAAAATTGCACAGCCACTGCAGAAAACAGTGTGGCAGTTCCCGGTATGTTAAGCACTGAATTACCTATGACCCAGCAATTCCGCTCCTAGGTATATATATATACCCAAAGCAATGAAAATAGGTACACAGACAAATCCTTGTACATGTATGTTTGTGGTAGCACTATTCACATTGCCAAAAGGGGGATACCACGCAAATGTCAATCAATGACTGAATGGATAAGCAAAATGAAGCAGTGATACATGCTATAACAATGGATAAAACTCAAAAACATTATTCAAAGTGAAGGAAGACACAGAAAGGCCACATGTTGTATGATTCTCTATTATGAAGTGCCCAGGTTAGGCAGATCCACAGATACAGAAAGATGAGTGGTTGCCCCGTGCTGGGTGGGCTGGGAGGAAAGGAGGAATGGGGGAGTGATTGCTAAAGGGGCACAAAGTTTATGTTTTAGATAATGAAAAATATTCTGGAACTAGACATGGCTAATGGTTACACAGCGCTGTGAATATACTAAATGCCACTGAATCACACTTTAAAAAGGTTAAAATGGTAAGTTTTATGTTACGTGTATTTTACCACAATCAAAGATAAATAAATAGGTAATTTTTATACTGGGAAAACTTGCATGTAAAATAGTGTCAAGTAAGTAGAGGTCAACACAACTTGGTAGAAATCATGGATTAAAAAGAGAAAAATACTTATCAAGAAGTATGACATAAGCATATTAAATGAATGCAAAGTTGGTCAGTAGTAAAATTTACAAAAGTTAAAGGGCAATAAAATATTTCTCTTGCTTACTGATAAGGTAAGAAAAAAGGCTTTGGAAAACAGTCTGGCAGTTCCTGAAATGGTTAAACATAGAGGTACCATATGACCCATCAAATTCATTCCTAGGTGTATCCCAGAGAGAAGTGAAAACAGGTCTACACAAAATCATGTACATTAATGTTCACAGAACATTATTCACAAAAGCCCAAAGTGAAACAACGCAAATGTCCATCAATTGTTGAATGGATAAGCAAAATGTGGTATATCCACATATTATTCAACCATTTAAAGAAATGAAGTACTGACACACGCCACAAGATGGATGAACCTCAAAAGCACTATGGTAAGTGAAAGAAGCCAGACTCACAAAACCACATAATGTGTAGTTCCATTTATAAGAAAATCCAGAAGAATCAAATCCACAGAGACAGAAAGCAGATCAGTGGTTGCTTAGGGCTGGGAGACAGGAGGGAAGTTGGTGGGGACTGAGAGCTAAGAGGTGCAGGGTTTCTTTAGGGGGGTGATGAAAATGTTCTAAAATCAACCGTGGTAATGGATGCCTGACTTTATGAATCATACACTTTAAATTGCATAGTATGTGAATTACTTGTATCTCTTGATAAAACTGTTTTTACACAAAGCAAGCAAGTGAAAAGGGTAAAGGGGAATAAGAGGTATAGACTTCCAGCTATAAACTAAATAAGTCACAGAGATTAATGTACAGCAAAGGGAATATGGTCAAGAATATAATAGAGAAAATAGTCAGCAAAATAGTAACTTTGCATGATGACAGATGGTTATTAGACTTATAATGGTGATCACACCAAAAGGTACACAAATGTAAAATCACTATGTTGTACAACTGAAACTAATATAGTGTACGTTAACCATACTTCAATAAAAAATAAAAAGTAAAAAATAAAGAAAGCAAGTACATACAGGGAGACGGACACAAAAGGTCACATCTGATGAAGCTGAACCTTCTGAGAGGACAAGGGAATGCACAGCAGGGAGCTGGAGGCACGCAGAAGGTTGGTCACTGTGTAGATGTTAACCAAGAAGAAGGAAAAGAAAAACAAAGACGAAAAAGTGTCGCTAAAACCTTCCAGAAATGCTCTATGTGAATGATAGTGCCTTTGAGAATTTATTGGGGGGTGGAGTGGGGTGGGGGTGAGGGTGATGAAAACTGCCCTTAAAAAAACTTTCATTTGGGGTTCTCAAAGTGACAAGTTGAGTCCGGAACATTTGCTGAACACGAGAAAACTGCCCTAAATCAAACAGATGTTTAGTGTTCAGAAGTCCGTAGAGATGTTAAAATAAAACAGAAAGAATCAGAAACTGCTGACCCACCACCAGTTTCTGTGCAGCAAAAGCTGTGTGCGAGGAGGGGGTGGGGGCGGCCATGTTCTTCTGGATTCGCCTTCCTTTCTGAGCACAAGAGCTTCTGTGTTTTCCGAACAATGCAGAGCCCACTGGGCTTGGGAAACACACCAGCCTTTGTTCCACTGCAGAGCCCACGGGCTTTGCTGTTCCCATTTTGGCTGCTGCTCCGATCATGTAAAGCAGCACATCCTGGTTTTGGAAAGTTCAGCAGTTCACAGCTCCAGATGGAGCACAGCAGGGAGCACTTCCAAGTCTATGAAATGAATAGATGTGTCAGGACTGAGGACACTTGTTTCTCAGCCCCGCTCATCACCCTCACGACACTCATGCATCTTGACCACACCGATGAGTTAGTTCTCCTCCAAAGTCACGCGAGTGCCCACACAAAGCCTTGGCTTGTGCCCCTGCGTGCAGTCTGGGCCCAGCTCAGGATGGATCCCCATAAAATGATGTGGCTGAGGCTGCTGTTCATTGATATGTGCCTTTGTCTGCTCCAGATGCCATTACAAAACACCACAGGCTGGGGGCTTCAACCACAGATTTGTTTCTCATAGTTCTGGAGGTTGGAAGTCCAAGGTCAAAGTGTTGGCAAGGCAGGTTTCATTCTGAGGCCTTTTCTCTTGCCTGTGGGAGGCCACCATCTTGCCATGCTCACATGATCTCTTCTTTTTTTTTTTTGTATTACTTGATTTTATTTTACACTAGGTGGTGGGCACAAAATAATCCTCCTTAATAAAGTTGACAATTAGCTTCACTCAGAACATTTTTAAATAATGTACATTAAAAACAGTATTCTTACAAATTCTTCTGCAATCCAAATATACAGTAGCTTGGAAAACTACATTTAGAAAACAAAAGCCAATGTGAAAAGACAGATTAAAACAACTTGAACCATACAGGTTTTATAAGGCTCTGACTTTACAGTTTTCTTACTGTATCATCAATGTCAGAAATCTGTTCCTTCAGCTGGCTCCACTGCTCAAGATTTAATGAAATACCTTTTCTTCCTAGTTTCACTTCACCTTCCGGATCCATCCAATATTCTCTAGTATCAATTAGGACTTTCCCTTTAAAGTCTCGAATGCTGACGTACCTCATTTTCGCGATCTGAAACCTGCTATCATCTCTGCTGCTACTGCTGCTCTGCTTAGAAGATAAGAGGGCTCTTGAAGTTTCATCAATCTTTTGCTTCTTTACAGGTTTTTCTGGAGTAACTTCCTTTTTCCTCTCTAACTTTTTGTCAATTTCACTGTCAGAATCGCTGCCAGAAGAGCTTGAAGAAACAAGTCCCTTTGATTTAGGCATTGCTCCGCTCCTGCGGTCTAACAGCCCTGTGGTTGTTCGTTTGCAACTCTCACATGACCTCTTCTTTGAGGGAGATCTCCTCTTGGTCTCCTCATCTTCTTACAAGGACGCCTATCCCACTATGGGGGTCCCACTCTCACGTCTCCATCTAATAATGCTAATTAACTCCAACACCCCACTTCCAAACACCATCACATTGGGGTTTAGGGCTTCAATACATGAACTTTTTTTGGAGACAATTCAGTCCATAGCAACATGCAATATAGCAAGTATCACTACAAGAGGTACAAATCAAATCAATCAACTTTAAATTAAAGAAGTACAACATACTACCAGGGTAAGAACACAATTCGATGAATTTTCACAATGAATACACCTAGGTAACCATTACCCAAGTAAAAAAAGTAGCTTATTACAGCACCCCTGGGTCCTCCTCATGTTCCTTCCCAGTCGGTATGCTCACCCTCTGACCCAAAGGTAAAACACAACACCACAGGTTCAGCTTGTTTTTTTAAAAACATTACACAAATGAAACATGCAGCGTGGATACTTTTGTGTTCAGCTTCTTTTGTTCAATGTTAACAGTTGTGAGTGTTCGTTTTCATTGCTGTATAATATTCCACTGTATAACAATAGAGATTTATTCTACTATTGAAGGACATCTCCATTGTTTCCAGTTTATCTTATGAATAATGCTTTTATGATGCCCCCACCCCTTGCACATAATCACACACATTTCTGTTGGGAATGCACTAGCTGTCAAATTGATGGGTCACGGGAATAGGTACGTCCATTATGGTAGATAAGGCTAAACAGTTTTGAAGTAGTAGGATAAATCTACCCTCCTACCAGCCATTTATCAGTTCCCCATGTTCCACTCCTGCCAACACATGAGACTGTCAGTCTTTTAAATGTTTACCATTCCAGTTGGTGTGCAGTATTTCTCATTGCATTTAAACATTTTCATTTTCCTGATTCTAATAAGATTGAGCACTTTTTCATATTGTGTCATCTACCTGAATATCTTTTTTTATAAAGGGCCTGTTCAGGTCTGTTGCCCATTTTTCTATTGAGTTGGCCTTTTTAGAAAGGTCTTGATCTGTGGTCAGTCTTTATAGAGGGTCTAGCACAATTAACACCCCTTTTTATGAGCTGGTAATCTATACCAAATCTTTTAATACAAAATCATAAGCATGATTTTGTAATAAAATCATAACTCAAGTCTGGGTGTTACTTCTGCTGGGCACCATATATTCTCAGAATGAGCCCTATGTTAGTTATATGTGCTCAAGTATTTTCTCCCACTTGCATGGTTTGTCTTTTCATTCTGTTAATGGCATGTTTGGATAAAGAGAAGTTTACAAGTTTAATGTAGCCCTATTTATCAACATTTTCTTCTATGATTAGTGCTTTCTGTGTCCTGTTTAAGAAACCTTCCTTATACCAAAGACATGAGCATAGTCTATGTCATCTTTTATAATTTTTATTATTTTACAATTCCTGTTTGGATCTAGAATATACACAATGTACAATTTTATTTTGTTTCTATTGATGTGCAACTTAGATAAGGTGTACAAATCTTAAGTATTTTTACGTGTGTGTGTGTGTGTGTGTGTGTGCGTACATCATGTAACCACTACCTAAATATTCCTCACACTCTAGAAGGATCTCTCATACCTCCTCCAGTCAAAAACCCCCAAAAGTAACATTACTACCTCTATCACTATCATTTTTTGAAACTTTTTTCCAAAAAGCCTGTTTTTTAACGTTAATACAAGGGCTGTCTGGAAAGTATCCAGCTATGTAAAATAAAAAAGAGGCATTTATGGCTGGATTTTTTCCAGACAGTCCTCTATGTGAAATCATACATTTTGTACATTTTGTCTGATTATATTTTGCTCAACATTATGTGTGTGAGATTCATCCATGTTGCTGCATGTTGCAGTCAGTAGTTCATTCATTTTCATTACTGTATGGTATTCCAGCATAGGAATACATCACAACTTATTTATGTACTCTTCTTCTGATAGACATTTGGGTTCTTATTTCAGGGTATTAAGATAAATTTGCTATGAATATTCTCGCATATGTCTTTTAAATGATGTAAGCACTCATTTCTGTTGGATGTATTCCAGGACACATATTTTGATGTCACCACATTGTAAAACTTAGATTTATTAAGTTTTCCCTGCCAAATACAGATAGCATATTTTATTTGTTCCCACCTCTGCAATTCTTACTGGAAAAATGTTAAAACCAGTTTTTTCTATTTTTTGTTTGTTTGTTTTGTTTTTTGTTTTTTTGGTATGTGGGTAGTTCCCTGGCTGGGAATTGAACCTAGACCACAGCACTGACGGCACCAGCGCCAAAACCTTAAGCCACTACACCACCAGGGAACTCCTCTATTTTTTATTTTGAAATAATTTCAGACTTACTAAAAATTATAAAAATAAAACAAAGAATTCCCAGATGCCCAAATTCCTCAAATGTCAAACATTTCACTATATTTGCTTTGTCATTAATTATCTTTCTGGTATGTGTAAACATATGCTTTTGGCACTGTTGAAGGTTACTGGCCAATTACTTTGTAAATACTATCCATTTGGGTTTGTAGGTGTTTCTTCATGATTGATTAGGTTGAGGTAATATGTTTTGGGCAGGAATACACAGATGTGGTGCTCTGTCCTCTGCAGAGCATATCACAAGGCACATGTCAAGTTGTCCCATTATTGGTGTGTCTAACTTTAATTACTTGGCTTACATGGTATCTGCCAGGTTTCTCCACTGTAATATTACTATTGTGTCCTTTGCAATTAACCAATATCTTTTGGGAAGATGCTTTGAGATTATGTAAACATTCTGTTTCTTTTTTTTTTTTTTTTCTTTTCTTTTTGGTATGTGGGTAGCTCCCTGGCTGGGAATCGAACTCAGGCCGCAGCGCTGACAGCACCAGCGCTGAAGCCTTAAGCCACACCACCAGGGAACTCCCAACATTCTGTTTCTTATCATGTTTTTATTTCCTAGTTTTAGCATCTACTGATGATTCTTGCCTGAAACAATTTTTATGGTAGAGGCTGAAAACTAGTTTTTGTCTGTTTTTAATAGTTTCAAATTTTTCAACAATCTTAGTGACAATCAGGACTTCCCACAAATCAAAATGAAATTTGGAAGACCATCAGACATTTACCATCAAAACATCCCAAAGTCACCTAAAAGATTAAAAAAATAAAACTGGCAAACTGGTGATGGAAGAAGGGGTAGCATTCAGAGCAAAGTCTAACCCTTCCCAGGAGCCTGAGAGTCAGACCCAGGCTCTCCCAAAAGTCACACTCTTATACAAATCACTCTCAGACAGTGCTGGTGCAAGCTGAGAAAAGGTGTTTTGAATGCTCAAAGCATTTCATTCTAGAAGGAGCTTTAAGGTCAGCCAGGGCGACAATGGGGAGCAGGGGTCAAGTCCAGCAATCTTGAGGTTCCCTAGGGTCTGGTCCATGTCTTCTCTGGAGACAAAGCCGAAGTCGAACTTAGTGTTTCCAACAGATTCTTGTTCACCCTTCTAGCTCTCCCCAGGCTGGGACCTATCTGCTCACCCATTTAAACACCAAATCCAGCACAGAAAACCTGTTTCTTCTGGCTTAACTACTGAGGCTCTCCAGGAACAAAGTCACCAAGTGAGCTGACACATAGGAAGGTTTCAATTCATATGCGAACTAAGTCCCCACGGTTCACACTGCACGCCAAGGGTTAGAAATAGTAATGGTGGTTGGAGAGAAGTAAGGCCTCTCGGTTGGCTCATAACACAAATTCACAAAGCAGCTGCATAGAGGATTGAAGACTGTGGACGGAACCTTCACCTAGCATGGTTCCTACGAGCTGAAGGCTCTGACGGAGGGGCCAGGAAGACAACCTGCCCAGTATAATTGTGCTCAGCAAACTCCACTTCAGCATCCCTGATGTGCCAGGCACTGCACTGAGCACTGGGAAACCAAGGGTGGGCAAGGTATGATTTCTGCCCTTGAGAGGCTTACAGTGGTAGGAGGTTTCTGCTATGGGATAGGCCCAGGGGCACCAAGACTCCAGGGGATCGTGGAGCCTGGGGCCCACCATCCCAACAGGTGTATTCAGACTGGCAGGTCACAAGTAGGCTCACAGGCCAGGGCTGCCTGCCCAGTGGAGAGTTAAGCCTGCCTGACGCAAAGCATGTTTTTCTAAGAGATACTTGTCTACCAGTGCTTATATGCCAGCCCATTTCTTTCTTTTTTTTTTTTTAGTTCAATGTTTATTTTTTTAATTTTTCAATTACAGTTGACATTCAATATTATATTCATTTTAGGTATACAGCATAATGGTTAGACATTTATCTAACTTATAAAATGATCCCTAAACATGATCCACCTAAACATGATCGTTATTACAATATTACTGACTCTATTCCTTATGCTGTACTTCACAGCCCCATGACTATTTTCTAACTACCCATTTGTACTTCTTAATCCCTTGGCCTTCTTCACCCAGCCCTGCAACTCCACTCCCAGCTGAGAATCAACACTTTTCTCGTATTTGAGTTTGTGTTTTGTTTTTGTTCATTTTTTTTTTTTAAGATTCCACATATAAATGAAATCATGGCAACTGTCTTTCTCTATCTGACTTATTTCACTTAGCATAATACCCTCTAGCTCCATCAGTGTTGTCATAAATGGTAAGATTTCATTCCTTTTTAATGGCAAAATAACATTCCCTTGTACATATGTACAGCATCTTCTTTATCCAACTGTCTATTGATGGACACTTAGGTTGCTTCTATATCTTGGTTACTGAAAATAATGTTGCAATGAACATAGAGGTGCATATAGCTTTTCAAATTAGTGTTTTGGATGTCTTTAGATAAATACAGAGAAGTGGAATTGCTGTGTCATATGGCAGCTTTATTTTTAATTTTTTGAGTGTTCTTCATACTGTTTTCCATAGTGGCTGCGCAATTTGTCTTTTTGGTGTTAAGTTACATGAGTTCTTTATGTATTTTGGATATTAACCCTTTATCGGATGTATCATTGGTGAATACCTTCCCCCATTCAGTAGGTGTCTTTTCATTTTGCTGATGGTTTCCTTTACTGTGCAACCCCTTTTTAGTTTGATGTAGTCTCATGTTTTCTTTTGTTTTCCTTCCCCAAGGACACATATCCGAAATAATTTCACTGAGAGCAATGTCAAAGAGTTTACTGCCTATGTTTTCCTCTAGGAGTTTTATGGTTTTGGTTCTTACATTTAAGTCTTTAATCCATTTTGAGTTTATTCTTGTATATAGTGTAAGAAAGTGGTCTAGTTTCTTTCTTTCTTTCTTTCTTTTTTGCATGTTATCTGTCCAGTTTCCCAACACCATTTATTGAAGGGACTGTCTTTACTCCACTGTATATGTTTGCCTCCTTTCCTATAGATTAATTGACCATATAGATGTAGTTTTATTTCTGGGCTCTATATTCTGTTCCATTGATCTATGTGTTTGCCTGTTTTTATGCCAGTACCATGCTGTTTTGATTTCTACAGCCTTGTAGTGTACAGGTCACCCCCGTATAACACAGTTGTTAGGTTCCTAAAATGATGTGTTATGCAAATCCATGTTATACAAAACAAAGAACTAGTACAGAAAAGGGGGTTAGGTTCCAAAAATTAAAAAACCACACTATAATATTTTTATAATTAAGAGAAATATCTTTATTAAAGCAATTTGCACCAAAACTATAACATATTAATATGTATTAAGTATCTTTTGCTCTTAAAAGCTATTACATTCTGTGTTATTTAGGGATTTCCCTGATTTTGAATGAGATTTTTTTTTTGCTCTTAAAAGCTCTCATTATGCTCTGTGTTGTTCAGGGATTTCCCTAAATTTGAATGAGGGATCTTTAGCTCTTCAAAGCTTTTACTACACTCCATGTTGTTTGGGGATTTCTGTAATTCTCAAACTGGGTTAGAGTGAAACTGTATTGTAGGATGCCATGTTGTATGAGGGTTTCCCCCAATTCTCGAACCGTGTTAGAGCGAAACTGTTACAGATGTGCTGTGTTATATGGGGGTTACCTGCAATTTCATATTAGGGAGTGTAATACCTTCCCCTTTATTCTTCTTTCTCAAGATTGCTTTAGCTCTCCGGGGAGCACATAAATTTTAGGATTATTTGTTCTAGTTCTGTGAAAAGTGCCCTTGGTATTTCGATAGGAATTTAATTGAATCGATAGATTGCTTTGGGTTGTATGGGCATTTTAACGACGTTAACTCTTTCTATCCATGAGCACAGTATATGCTTCCATTTATTTGTATTTTCCCAGTACAGCTCTTTTATCTCCCTGGTTAAACTTATTCCTTGGTACGTTTTTGATGTTTTTGTAAATGGATTGCTTTCTAAAAATTTCTCTTTCTGACAGTTTGGTATATAAAAATGCAACTGATTTCTGAATATCAACTCTGCACCTTGCTAGTTTACTAAATTCATTTATCAGCTCTAATATTTTTTTGGTGGACTCTTTAGAGTTCTCTTTACATAATATCATGTCATCTGCAAATGATGACAGTTTTACTTTTTCCTTTCCAATCTGAATGCCTTTTATTTCTTTTTCTTGTCTAGGTAATCATTATTACCCAAGTAAAAAATCTATGGCTAGGGCAGTCCAATTTTACCTGGAAAGGAGACACACCTACCAGCTGCTTCTTTCCTCTCCAGCCCACAAAGAAATATATTTTTCATACTTGTAACTCCTGTTCTGGGCTTTTACCAATCCTTTCTCTCACATTTTTTGAAAATATTAGCATTTTCAAAGAAAAAGAAATGAATGACAGTAGAAGGATACAGTCTGATAACAGATCATCTTTTATGCCTGAGTCTCCAACTCTGAAACCTGCCATTATCCAACTGAGGTCACAGTTGACTACAGACAGTACTTCATCAGAGCTAAGATGCCACTGATGTTATTAAGAGCACCATGATGTTCTGTACCACCAAGAAAAACAAAAAGCTGCCAGGTAAACAAAGACACAAAGGAAGACGCCACCCACTATGGGACCCAGCTAAACTCATTGCTGTTCGAATGTGAACAGCATCCTAGAATCTATTTAAAAATGCAAATTCTAGTTACTTTGATATGCTCCAAGCACCGTTTTAGGTGCCAAGACAGGAATACGGGAGGGGACAAAAGTGATAGTTATCAAAGACCTCTTAAGTGAGAGATACTTAACATCTAAATTTCACTTCTCCTTCTACCCTCTCCCTCTCAAGTCCCCAATACCCAACTAGGCAGGACTTGTTCCTTTTCAATCTCGGTCATACTCTTTCCAAGCGAAGGATGAAAGCCATCTTGGAGGCAGGTCCCCTGGCTCAGCAACACTTGCTCCTTTCCAATCCAGCCTGGACTGTGGCTGTATCTACCTGACGCATCCCACCGCAGGGTCAATGCCTCCTCAAATCCTACAAGCCCAAGCCCAAAGCCTTTAAACCTTGGCCTCCCTCCCCAACTCTCCCACCCTTTAGTACTGTCTCACTGTGTGGTTTCAACATGGCACCTCACATTTTTGTTCTTTTATTTTCCTGGCTATAAGAAAAATAAAATAAAGTCTTAAAGTGTGGCCATGAGGCCGAATAATTATGAAATCCAAAGTGCTTCAAGCCTTGATGAAAAAAGATCTAAGAATAACTCAAAATATCACAACTACCCTGTTTTTATGAATACTGCTTTTTTTTCAAGATGCCTTATTCCTAACACCATACTTTATGTCTGTTCTTTTAAACAAATATTTAACAGCTTAGGAATGTTACTGAGGGCAGTCACTCTGGTCAGCAAAGACTCAGCTTGCAATTTGAAAGACGAAATGGGATGAGTATTTTTCCACAAAGAAAAGTCAAACAGTCTCCAGTATAATAAACTGTACATCCATCAAATTGGGCAGGGGCTGGGAACAGAAAGCCTTTCTGAAAAGAAAAACAGCAGCTACCCTTTGTGTTTGAGGAACCTCATAAAAAACAAAACAAACAAAAACCCCCCACCAAATCAACCAAAACATAAAGCAACTCTCAAATTAGTTTGAAGGAAGTTCCATCCCAACCAAGTAAACCATGCCTTGGGGAGGTGGCGCCCAGGAGAGGAGGGCCTGGCCCTACCTGATCTGGGTTAGGCCGGGTCACAGTAAATGGCGCACACACATGTGCTCAATGGGAATCCATGACAGCGTCAAAGAGACAACTGGTGCTGGGCCTGGGACAGACAGGAGTCCCAGCTGGGCCGTTTACTAACGGTGTGCCCACCATGGCCCGAGGTTCATCAGCATCAGTTTCCTCTATCGTCCGAACTGCGGCGCTGGCCCACATTGCGGGTAGCTCACTGTCAGCACTAAGGGTGAAAGAGCGTGGGTCCCAGAGCCAGAGAGGGCGCCAGAAGCCCAGGCACAGGTTCTGGAGGACAGTACCAGCTAGTGCGGACAGGAAGCAGGTGCAGGCTTCCTGGATCGGGGTGGGGGTGGGGGACAGGCAGGATGGGGCCCAGGCGAGCACAGGAGAGGCATGGGTTCCTACCTCTAGAGTGGGTGAGGCCTCCCTGTGTCCCAACATTGACCTCGACGGGGAACCAGCATCCAGTTCCGGGCTCACGGGGGTCGTGGGGGTGGGGGTGAGCGCTGGGGCGCTCACGCGGACACCGCCCTCAGCCTATCCACACCGGCTGCGCGCGCACCCCCGCCTTGTGCGTCCCTGCGGTTGCGCCTACGTGCGTAGACCAGCCGCCAGCAGCTTGCTCTCCAGGCTGCTTGCCCTGGCCATTCATCCCAGTTCCCCTTTCCCAAGCCATAGGTCTATGCTCGTGGCTTCACATGTAGTAAGTCACTGAATCCTCATGATAGGATGAAGATGTCCATTTTACAGAGGAGGACATTGAGGCCCAGAGGGAAAGAGCCACTTGCCAAGGGCACGTGGACAGTAGGGGTGGCATTGAGATTTGAACCCAGAACGGACTGTGGCCACTCAGCCATCTGAAAACTTAAGATCTTTGTGAAGTTGAAGTACTACAAGCATGTGAGCTAAGAGCACTATGCTCATAACCACTATCCACGGTTATTCTTTACCATCTTTTGTCTTGGGTATGCATCTGAGTGTGTGCGCATGTGTGTGTGTGTGTGTGTGTGTGTGCTTGCACATGCTTTGAATGATGTCAGTCCTCAGTTTCACACTCATATTGGTTGAGCCCCAACACTGTGCCTGGCCATTTATGTACATTATTTCTCCACCAGCCCTGTCATCAGTTAAAACTCACGTCTTACTCTTCTGGGGAACTGAATTTTAATCAGGCATCAAGAATAACTAATTAATGATCCACTGTGTGGTTCTCCAGGCAAGAGTGTGGTAGAGGTGAGCTGAGCTGGTCAATGCAACTGCTGGGACTCTAGTGAAGCCTATCCCCTCAGTGAGCCCCTCTTCTGGGGTCAGAATGTGATGTGTGAGAAGGCAGCAGCCCTGGTGTGCTAGGACGCCTTCCTAGCAACATTGCTACTTGACCTTTACTTCCTTTGATCAGCTCCTCAAGGAGTTTGGGCCCATCAATTCATCTGACTTCTGGTTGTCAAAAGGGTATTGGAGAGGTTGAAAGGATCATATCCAAACTCCTTACTGTGCTTTGGAGAACTACCATTTTAAGTGCTTTAAACATACATAGGTAGATCCATTTTAATGAGCATCATTTGAGAGTTTAATATAAAGAGACAGAACTGGCCTCAAGCAAAATTGAAAATAACAACCTACACAAGAATAATTCACTTTCAGTATAAAAATTGCTTCCACCAACATTACCTCATTTGATCTTCACAGCAGGCTGGAAGCACTATTACAACTTTCATTTTTCAGAGGAAGAAACTGAGGCCTGGAGACCACCTACTTGGTCCAGGGCCATACACTGTATTATCAGAGCCAGCATTTAAGTCCAGGGTTCCCATTGTTACTGGCTTATCCTTAAAAAAATTTTTTTTTATATTAGTTTCATGTGTATAAGAAAACATAATGCTTAGACATTTACAGCCCTTATGTAGTGATAATACCAACAGGTTTATTTCTCATTTGATACCTTACATAGCCATTACAATACTATTGACTATATTCCCTGTGCTGTTCTCCATATCCCATGATTATATGAGAAAATATATTTTGAAGTATTAGTAATAGTTGACATTCAACACGGGCCTGCTTCAGGTGGCTCAGGGACCCAAACAGAGGGCCCTTGCATGGCCTGGCCATGCTCAGCTGAGGATACGACCATCTCCGCTCCTCTGCCACCTCCTCCTTTTCCTCCTCCTCCTATTTCTAAGGTCACTGTTCACTTAGACTCCAATGGGACCATGTGCTGCGTGTGTCTACTCCTACTGACTTCATCTCTTACCCAGTTATAAGCTATGTTTCTTAGAGTGATGTCACCAAGATGGCAACATAGATCATTCCTGACTTTGCTCCCCACACAAGAAGAATAATTAACATCTATTCAAGAACAAGATACAACTGAAAAGAGTCTTAGAACATGTGGTTGAAGATGAAGCATGCCCCTGCACCTCAGAGACCAAAACAGACTGCATCACAAGGTAAAAGAAATGGAATTGCCCCTCCCCAAGGCCAGCATACCACCACATGGAGAGGTCTCCCCCGAGCCTCTGGTTCCTTAAGTGGGAAAACAGAACCCAGATAGTCAACGAGCTCCCCAGCATTGTGGGTTGCTTTGTGGGAGCACCTACTCTGATCTTGCCCTACAGGGATTGCAAGGGAATCTGATTGTGACAGGGGAGGAAAGAGGAACTTGCAACAACCAGTACATGGCTCTTGACAGACCAAGTTCATACCTGTAGTGCCCAGGCAGCAATCCCATCTCATTTTCAGAACCAAATCAGGGAAAAACTGACAAGGGAACTCAGCAGAATGCAGATCTGCCTGATTCAATCCTCAAATAGGGAGTTTTGCCAGGCCTAGAGCCCATGCCCAGGCAAGGAGCTGAGTCACAGCCTCACCTGCTGTGAGAGTGCCTTTCTGCCCAGGTGACAATGCCTGGAGGCTCCACTGGTGGCCCAGTGGTGCTCAAGCCAAAAGAAGGGCAAACAGAACTGATAGTTTGTAGAGCAAAGCCAATGGCCCTCTTTGGCCAGGGAATTCGGGGCATGGGTTGGCTTGAGTTAAGACAAAAAACAAAGAGCTTCACCAGTTTTAGCGCTGCTTCTCTGTGGGCAGGGACTCTAATTCATAGCCCCATTCATCACTGAACACAGCCTTCAGCTTGTCTGACCAGGGAACCTAACCAGAGCATATGGAAAGCTCCATAGTCCACTTAACAACCCTATATACACTAACACTTGAACAGAGAGCACAGCCCATGGCTTCTGTCTGCAGAGCAAAACTGGTGGCCTCACCTAATCAGGAAATGCAGCATACAATGAAGCCTGATCCACCACCCCACCTCCCACCCTCCCCAAGTGAGCCATACAGGCCCTAGGCCCTGGCCTGCCACCCTTCCAGGACAGGAAAGCTAATTCATAGTCCCATCTACTACTGAATATAGTACCCAGTACCAACCATCTAGTAAGCCTGACCAGAGAATTCAAGGCAATAGTGGATCCCATTCTATAGCCTCACTTGGGTTGGGAACCAAGCCAGCAATCCTATCCAACTGTTCTCAGCCTGTGGCACACATCCCCATCCCCAACCTCAGAGCTTCAATAATTGCCTTGTTCCAAAAACAGACCATAATATCAGGCCCTATTTGCCGAAATACATTACCAGCACACATACCCAGAAATCCAAACTGAGCTGACTGGTGAAGTACTATCTCTGACAAAGAAACCTGTAAAGTCTGGAAGAGGAACCCAATTACTCTATGTACATATGCCCATGTATGAAATCAAGAATCATAAAAATCCAGTAAATATGACACCACCAAGGGAAACTAATAAAGCTCCAATAACTGACCCTAAAGAAATGGAGATCTATGAATTACCAGATAAAGAATTCAGAATAATCCTCTTGAGGAAGTTTAGTGAACTACAAGAAAACACAGACAGACAACTAAATGAAATTAGGAAAACAATACATGAATGAAATGAAAGGAGAAGTTTAACAAGGAAATAGCAACCATTAAAAACAAAACCAGAAATCCCAGAGTTGAAAAATACAATAACTAAGCTAAATAATTCAAAAGAGAGTTTCAAAAGTAGTCTAGATCATGCAGAAGAAAGAATCAGTGACCTGGATGATAGGACATTGGAAATTACTCATTTTGCGAATTACCTTCAGTCAGAGGAACACAAAGAAAAAAATAATTAAGAAGAGGGAAGAAAGCCTATGGGAATTATGGGACACAATGAAGAGAAACAATATTTACAAGAATTCCAAAAAGAGAAGAGGAAGGGAAAGGGATAGTAAGCATTTGTAAAGCAATTAATGTCTGAAAATATCCCAAACTTTGGGAGAGAAATGGATACCCAGATCCATGAAGCCCAAAGAATTCCAAATAAGTTGACTGTGAGTAGGGGGGGCCTATACCAAGATGTCTACACCATAATTAAATTGTCAAAAATCAAAGACAAATAATTTTAAGAGCAGCAAGAAAAAAGAGAAATTAACACATGGTAACCCCCTCAGAACTCTTGGTGGATTTCTCAACAGTAGTAACGTTTCAAGCCAGGAAGGAATGGGATGACATATTCAAAATATTGAAAGAAAATAACTGCCAACCAAGAATTCTATACCCAGCAAAGCTGTCCTTCAAAAAATGAAGGAGTGATAAAGAATTTCCTAAATAAAGAAAAGCTGTGGGAGTTCATTACCACTAGCCCTGTTTTATAAGAAATGCTAAAGGGGGAGTTCCCTGATGGTGTAGTGGCTTAAGGCTTCGGTGCTGGCACTGTTAGCGCTGTGGCCTGGGTTCGATTCCCAGTCAGGGAGCTACCCACCAAAAAGAAAAAAAAAAAAAAAAAAAAAAAAAAAAAAAAAAAAAAAAAAAAAAAAAAAAAAAAAAAAAAAAAAAGCTAAAGGGAGTTCTTTAAGTAGAAGTAAAAGAATACTAATTAACATAATAAAAACACACAAAAAAGGCAGCATAAATCTCACTGGTAATGGTAAGTACATAGTTATAGTTAGATTCTATAATATGATAATAGTGATGCATAACTCACACCTCTAGTTTTAAAAAATTAATGTAGCAAAATAAATACATTAATTTCTTATTAGTTACATAATATAAAAAAACATATAAATTGTAACAGCAATAACCTAAAATATGAAGGGGAAAGAAACAAAAGTGTAAAGTATATGAATTATATTGAAGTTGTTAGTTTAAAATAGGGTGTTAAAAGTTGAAGATATTTTATGTAAGTCTCATGTTAACCACTATGAAAAATCTTGTAGCAATTACACAAAAGAACATGACAAAGTCAAAGCATACTGATGTTAAAAGACATCAAAACATAAACAAGGAACAATGGACCTATAAAACAATCATAAAATAACTGCAAAATGGCAATAGTAAGTTCTTACCTATCAAAAATAACTTTGAATGTAAACAGATTAAATTATCCAATCAAAATACACAGAATGATTGAATAGATAAAAACAAAACAAAACAAAACAAGATCCAACAATGTGATGCCTATAAAAGACTCACTTTAGCCTTAAAGAAATGCATAGACTGAGATTGGAGGTATGGAAAAAGACATTTCAAGAAAATGGTAACCAAAAGAATCAGGTGTACTATACTCGTATCAGTCAAAAAGACTTTAAACTAAAAACGGTAAAAAAAGACAAAGAAGGTTATTATATAATGACAAAGGGGTAAAAACATGAAGAAGATACAACAATTGCAAATATTTATGTACTCAACATCAGAGCAGCTAAATATATAAAGGAAAAACTAACACAGCCAAAAGGAAAAATACAGTAATACAATAATAATTGGGGACTTTAAAACTCCAATTTTAACAATGGATAGATCAACAAGACAAAGAATCAACAAGGAAACTGTGGTTTTGAACAACAATATAGATCAAATGGACCTAACAGATATCATATATAGAACATTCTATCCAAGAACAACAGAATATGCATTCTTCTCAAGTGCACATGGAACGTTTCCTAGGAGAGACCATATGTTAGTTCACAAAACAAGCTGTAGTGGGAGTTCCCTGGTAGTGTAGTGGCTTAGGCTTAGGCTTTGGTGCTGTCAACACTATGGCCTGGGTTCGATTCCCAGCCAGGGAACTACCCACATAAAAAACAAAACAACACACACAGAAAAAACAAACAAAAACAAAAAAACCCCCCACAAAACCAAGTTGTAGCAAATTTAAGAGGAGTGAAATCATAAGCACTATCTTCTCTAACCATAATGGCATGAAATTAAAAACCAATAACAAGAGAAAAACTGGAAAACTCATGAACATGTACAAGTTAAACCACCCTCCCCTGAACAACCAGTGATTCAAAGAAGAAATTAAAGGGAAAATGAAAGAGTTTCTTTAGACAAAAAAATAAATAAATAAATAAAAAAAACAAAATAAAAAACAACACAACATACTAGAACTTATGGAATGCAGCAAAATCAGCTTTAAGAGGGAAGTTCATAGCAATAAATGCCTACATTAAGAAGAAAAACAAATTCCAAATAAATAACCTAACTCTACAGCTTAAGGAACTAGAAGAACAAAGTGAGTCCAAAGTTAGCAGACAAAAGAAAATAATAAAAATTAGAGCAGAAATAAATAAAACAGATAACAAAAAAATAACAGAAAAGATTCAAAAAGAGTTAGTTTTTGAAAAGATAAACAAATTGATTAACTTTTAGCTAGACTAACCAAGGAAAAAAGAGAAATAACCCAATTCAATAAAATTATGAATGAAAAAGGAGACATTACAACTGATAATCAGAGAAATTTAAAGGATCATAAGAGGTTGTTATGAACAACTATATGCCAACAAACTGGACAACCTAGAAAGAGTGGAAAAAATTCTTACAAACATATTAGTAAGACTGAATTAGGAAGAAATAAAAAAATCTCAATCACTATTAAGAAAATTGAATCAGTAATAATAATAAAAAAATCTCCCAGTGAAGAAAAAGCCAAGACCAGATGGCTTCAGTGGTAAAGTTTACTAAACATTTAAAGAAGAATTAACAAAGATCCTTCTCAAACTCTTCTTAAAAAAAAAAAAATCGAAGAGAAGGGCACACTCCCAAACTCATTTAACCCTTTTTCTATTTGTCCCTAGAATACTTGTCTGTGGCACTGGTGGCTGCAGCATTTATCCCGATCACCATGGATTACAGTCCTAACCTAAGCCCCAAAATTCCATGCTTTTCTAAATGGGAAATGAGTTAATGAGGCCATTTCCAAACTCATTTTATAAGGCCAACACTCCCAAATTCATTTTATGATACCAAAACCAGAAAAGGACACTACTAGAAAATGAAACTACCGGCCAATATCCCTGATGAATATAGATGCAAAAATTCTCAGTAAAATACAAGCAAACAGAATTCAGAAGCACACTATAAGCATCATTCACCATGATCAAGTGAGATTTATCCCTGGGATGCAAGGATGCTTCTACATACTCAAATCAATGTGATACATGACATTAATAGAGTAAAAGAAAAGAATCATATGATCATCTCAACAGAGGCAGAAAAAACTTTTGACAAAGTTCAACATCTATTCATGGTAAAAAATACTCAACAAATTAAGCATAGAAAGAATATATCTAAGCATACAAAAGGCCATATAAGACAAGCCCACACCTAATACCATAGTTAATGGTAAATGGTTGCAAGCTTTTCCTCTAGGTTCAGGAACAAGACAAGGGTTCCCACTGTCCCCACTGCTATTCAACATAGTACTGGAAGTCCTAACTAGGACAATCAGACAAGAAAAAGAAATAAAAGGCATCAGAATTGGAAAGGAATAAGTAAAATTGTATCTATTTGCAGATAACATGATTTTATACAGAGAAAATCCTAAAGGCTCAACCAAAAAGTTGTTAGATGTAATCAACAAATTGCATAAAGTAGGTTACAAATTTAACATACAAAAATCAATAGTGTTTCTATACATTAGCAATGTAATTTTTGAAAAAGAAATAAAGAAACTGATTCCACTTACAATGGCCTTAAAAACAATAAAATACTTAGGAATAAATTTAACTAAGGAGGTGAAAGATCTCTACCCTGAAAACTACAAGACATTAATGAAAGAAGATGAAGACACAAATAAGTGAAAAGGTATTTCGTGTTCATGAATTGGAAGAATTAATATTGTTAAAATGTCAATACCCCTGGAAGCCATCTATAGATTCAATGTAATCCCTATCAAGATTCCAGTGGCATTTTTTACAGAAGTAAACAAACAAACTCCTAAAATGTACATGAAACCACAAAAGACCCCGAATAGCCATAAAAATCCCCAAAAAGAGAAAAGCAGGAGGCATAACATTTCCTCATTTCAAGCTATATTATAAAGCTATGGTCATCAAAACAGTATGGTACTGGCTTAAAACAAAATGAAACAAAACAAAACAGACAGACAGAACAATAGAACAGAACTGAGTGCCTAGAAATAAACCCAAGAATATATGGTCAACTAATATTTGAAAAGCCAAGAATACTCAATGGAAAAAAGACAGTCTCTTCAATAAATGGTGCTGTGTTAACTTGATATTCACATGTAAATGAATGAAACTGGACCCATACCTTACACCACTCACAAAAATGAACTCAAAATGGATTAAAGACTTAAATGTGAGATCTGAAACCATGACATTTCTAGAAGAAAACATACAAACAAAGCTCCTTGACATGGGTATTGGTAATAATTTTTAAAATATGACACCTAAAGCACAAGCAACCAAAAAAAACATAAGTGGGACTACATCAAACCAAAAAGCTTCTGTACAGCAAAAGAAACTATCAATAAAGTGAAAAGACAATAGACATAATAGGAAAAAATATTGCAAACCATTTATCTGATAAAAGGTTAATATTCCAGACATATAAAGAACTCAGGCAACTCAATGGCAAAAAAACCCAAATAACCCAATTTTAAAAAAGGGAAAAGGACGTGAATAGACATTTCTCCAAAAAAGAAGGCCATCAGGTACATGAAAAGATGGTCAACATCACTAGTCATCAGGGAAAAGCAAATTAAAATTACAAGGAGACATCACCTCACACCTGTTAGAATAGTCATCATCAAAAAGACAAGAGATAACAAACATTGACATGCCATGTGGAGAAAAGGAACACTTGTGCATTGTTCATGGAATGTAAATTGGTGCAGCCACTATGGAAAACAGTATGGAGGTTCCTCAAATAATTATAAATAGAACTACCATCTGTTCCAGCAATCCTACTTCTGGGAGTATATCCAAAGACAATGAAAACACTAACTTGACATCTGCACACCCATGTTTACAGCAGCATTATTTACAAGAGCAAAGACATGTTAACAACCTGAGTGTCCATTGATGGATGAATGGATAAAAACGTTGTGGTGTATACATAATAGAATATTATTCAGCCATAAAAAGATGAGGAAATCCTACCATTTGCATCAACATGGATGAACCTTGAAGTCATTATGCTGAATGAAATGTCAGACAGAGAAAGACAAATATTGTGTGATGTTACTTATATGTGGAAATATAAAAACAAAAACAAAAAATGAAACTCACAGAACAAAAGAAGAGAGTTGTGGTTATCAGAGGTGGAAGGGGAGGGGAGGAGGAATTGGAGGTAGGTGGTCCAAAGGTACGAACTTCCAGTTATAACATAAATGAGTACTAGGGATGTGACTGATGTACCACACGATGACTATAGCTAACATTGTTGTAGAATATATAGGAAAGTTGTTAAGAAAGTAAATACTAAGAGTTCTCATTAAAGAAGAAAAAATTTTTCTTGTATCACTATACAACATATATAAATCAAACCATCATGCCCTATACCTTAGACTTATATGTACAGTGAGATATGCCAATTATTTCTCAACAAAACTGGGGGGAAAGCTGTTTCCAAGAGGCCTTTGAATAGTGACCCTAGTGATGATAGGACTGACTCAGGGGACAGGGGTTTAGGCAGGGTGGCCTTGGTCCTTCCTAAGTCATCCTGTGAGTAGCCGCTTATTTTTCCAAACGCCAACCTGGAGTGACATTTTCAATTAATTTATTAATTTACAGCATCCACTTGATATGGGTCTGAAGTACCTCATTGTGGTTTTGATTTGCATTTCTTTGATGACTAATGATGTTAACCATATTTCCATGTGCTTATTAGCCATTTGTATATCTTCTTTGGAGAAATGTCCATTAAAATCTTCACCAAGTTGTTAATTGGTTGTTTTGTCTTTCTATTGAGTTGTAAGAGTTTTTCTTCATAAATTCTAGATACTAGACCATTATCAAATATATGATTTGCAAATATTTTCTATGTGTCTTTTCACTTTCTTGATACTGTCCTTGAAACACAGAAGTTTTAGATTTTGATGAAATCCAATTTGATTATTTTGCTTGTACATTAGGTGTCATATCTAAGGAAATATTGCTTAATCCAAGGTCACTAAGATTTACACCTATGCTTTAAGAACCTTATGGTTTTAGCTTTTAGATCTTTGATCCATTGTGAAGTCATTTTTAGACATGATAAAGGTCCACATTCTTTTTTATGTAGATGTATAATTTTCCTGACACCATTTGTTTAAGAGACTATTCTTTCCCCCACTGAATGTCTTTGTGCTCTTGTTGAAAATCAATTGACCAAAATGTGTAGGAGAGGTGGGCACTTCTATCACCATTTTACAGATGTTCAGAGAAGTAAGGCTACTACGCCAAGATCACAAAGCTAATAAAGAGGACAATAATGGATTCACACCAGTTCCATAGATTTGTGCGAAGTGCTGTGACAAAACAAAGGAACGAGTAAGCCCCCTACCCAGGAGGCAGGTGTCTGGACTCCTGAAGTCCCCAAAGGGAAAAAGCAGAGAAGCCTTTGAGAAAACTGCAAAGAATGTGTGTGGCTGGAAGGCCAAGGCCAAGGGCCTCAGGAGGCAGGATTTAAAGACCTGCCAGGATATTGGAACTTCCTTCTCTGTAGAGTGGGCGTTTGTAAGTAGAGAAGGAATGGATGGGAAGGGAGAGGTGAAGGAAATTTGGAGGGGAAAGAAGGTGCATTTGGGTCACTTTACTTTGTAGTCCCTAAGGAACCATGAGGTCAATATGGGGTAAACAGCTTAGCTGTGAAGTGGGTGGGGGATGGGAGTGAACAGAGAGCTCTGGTAGACCCTGAATGAGAACCAGCATCTGGGGACCAAACAGAGGAAGACAGGCTGAAAGGCAAGGCTGAGGATGCTTAGTTTTGAGGAAAGTAAGGAGGAGGTATTAACAACAAGGTGTTTAAGAGAAGGAGGTTGTAAACAGAGCCTGGTGGTAGGCAAGTAAGAGGCCAGGGGTGACCTTAGCAACAAAATTTCGGGGCACAGTGAGGTCAGAGGCAAGATGGGTGAGATCACCCATAAGTGGTTGCTAAAGTGGTAAATACTGGGAGGAAGCGGCTCTTCCAAGAAGTCTGCAAATGAGTGGAAGAAAACAGATTAATGACAGAGAGACAGTACTAAGGAGACTCCTGTTTCAGCACCCTTGAAGGTGAAGGGAAGGTACCTGATGCAGGAAAAGGGCAAAGAGCCTGGCAGGTAAAGGGAGAGTCCTGGGGAGGAGAGACCCAGTTCCTCCAACATCAGAGGGAAGGAATGAAGGCAGGCAAAGATGAGGGTGAAAGGAAGAGGATGGAAGGGAGGCTGAGTGAAATACAAGACAAGCAGGGCTGGGACTTAAGGACAGTGAGTTGAAAGAACCACCAAGTTCCCACCATCAATGGCTCAGTCAAGTGACCATCACCAGCCTGTCATGGCGTATGATTTTCTCCAGCAGTGCTAGCCACCTTGGAAGAACCCAGAAAACAAAGGGTTGCTCAAATTTAGTGGGGTACCAATGAGACAAGGGAGTAAGGAACTGAGAATGCCAGTGACAGTGTGGTGGAACCATGTGGACAGAGGATTGTCCCAGGCAGAGAACTATGCTGGTCACTCCCTGTCTGCCCCTCCAGGTCCACCCTCCGCCCTTCTCCCTGCTCTGTGCTCCAGAGGCTGAACTACATGGCCCACATCAAGGGGTTCCTTCATCCTCTAGTTCCCAGTTGGGCTCACTGGGAGAACAAGGAGGGTGGGCCCTGGTTAGAGCACCCCATTGTGGCCGTGCCTGGTCCCCAATATCCCTTAGGGCTCCCTCAACCTTGCCACCCCTCTGCAAACAGTCCTAACTTCTTCCATGTGGTTCAGTGGGGCGCTGGCTGACTTAGGAAGCACAGGTCCCATAGGCTGTGGGGCAGAAGCGGGCAGAGGGAGTTTAAAGGAGGAGGGAAGGAAGAGGTGGATGTGGGAGAAGAGAGGAATGCTAGGATTGCCCAGGTGGAGCTCAAGTTCCTCTCTGGAATAATTAATGGGCTCTGTGGGATTGGGAAGGGGGATCAGTGGGTAAGAGAAGGATCCTGGGAGAGAAAGGGTGGTGAGACACGTTTTCTCCTGTGTGACATGGTCTCTGCTGCCCCGCTGGTTTGCCAGACTGCTTTTGTTTCTTACACACACACACACACTCTTTAAATAAGAATCCTCCCCTGATTCCTAGCTGCAGCAAGTCCCATGCTGATAGCAGTTCCAGGTGACCCATTTTGGATCTGTGGCATCTGCACAAAATCGTTTGATTTGTGCTGACCTGGCTTTTTGGCTGGAAGAGTCCTAAGTTTCAGCAGCCTGCTGAGAGGTTTGTCACATCTTCCTCAGACCTTCCTAGGAGACCCTAGCATCTGGGCAGGGCTGCAAACAGCAACCGCCTCCCCCACACCCTCGGTAAGTGGTCAGGGCCTCTGTGGTTCAGTCGGTGCTCAGAGATGCTTGTTCAAGCAACAGAAATGCAGATGAAGTCCCTTTTTTGCCCCATGTCTTCAAGCTCATGTGAACTGTGCTCCAAACGAGCACAACCTCCCTTCTTGCACTTTCTTGTGATAGGTCCAAAGTAGAGACCACGGTTTGCTCATGCTTGAATAGTGACCAGTCTTGGTCCATGAAAAGGACTTGATCTCCCTAACATTCAAAGAGTCTCTGAAAATCAATTAAACAACCTGATTTGTCACTGGTCTGCTGAGAGTTGGGTTAGTGTTTCTTGGGAAATTAAGGATTCTTTGCTGCAGGCCTGATCACAGCCTTTAATAGGCTAAAATGTACCCTCCAAGAGGGTGTTCATCAAATGAAGAGGGTGTCTTGACGAAAATCTTTTTACTGAGAGTGTCTCTTGAGACTAGAATTCATAGAATACACTTTGGGAAATACTAATCTAGTGTAATCATAGTTTTCCTAATGAGGAAATGGTGGCCAAAAGAGGAAGTGACTGGCTGGGGTGGCTCTGGTGGGGTTCCATCCCACAACACCTGCATTCCAGACCAAGGCTTTCATTCCCCACCCCAAACATCTAACTACAGGTACAGATAAATTATACATTCTTGAGGATCATTCTTAGGATTTAAGGAAAAAATTATTTTCAATTTAACATTGACGGGTTATAGTGGAGGTGACAGAGTTACGAGTAACAGTGGAAGCTATTCAAAACAAAACCCACGTTTAAAGAGGATCAAAACATTTTTGGCTTTAGAATAGATTCCCCCACCCCCCGCTTTTTTTCTCTCTTGATGGGCACTAACGAATACAAGATGTGCTCCTGTGAAGGAATACTCCACCAGGTCCTTTTGAAAAAGTCAAAACCTGCAGGAGACAGGTGGGAACACCTGGCACTTCAACCCTCTCCAATTTGCCTCAAAATGACCACATTCCAGAAGCCCTACAAAACATGTTTATTCTGTCCAAGCAGTAAATATACTAAAATTTAGTTGATAATATTCGAGGCTTGTGTAAGGCACTGAGAATTTAAGAGAGGAAAAGAACATAATTCCTCCTCTGCAGGGATTTTTCTATCCGGTAGAGAAACACAGGTATCTCAAGGAGCGACAATGTGAACCAAGTCTTAGGAGCCGATGGAGGGCAGTGTTTGCAAAGCCTTTTCAATGCCTACCCTGCTAAGAAGCTTCATCCCTTAGCTTGCGGGCCTTGGGGAGTTATGGAGAGGTTTTCCATTTTAAACAGAGAACTCAAACCACAGAATGTTCTGTGACTCTATTCACCACTGTTAACTCCCCTTCCTGCGCTCCCTCCCTTAACCTCTTCTTGGTTAATAACCTCCCGGTGTAGCCACCCCCTCACTCATCACCAAAGGCCTTGGCCCTGGAAAGGTACTAAATCTGGCCCTACCCTCCTGCCCCTTATCACCTGTAATGACATCGTCACCTCAACACCCCTGTGTAACAGGAGATTGATGCCAGCACTAGGTCCTGACCGAGTTCTTGTGGGCTGTGCCAAAAAAGCAAGTTCGCGATGGCTCCCACGCCGCTAGGTGAACCAGCAACACAGTGGACAAGCGTAACAGTGAACACGGGTCTTTGGGAGCCCACTCCTAAATTTAAATCATTTGGGTTCCAGCAAGTCTTTTGACATACGCAGGGTTACCGACTTCTCTCAGCAGCCTCCACGTTTACCGAGTACAGATATCAAGCAACACGCACAGGAACGCCAGTATGGCTGCCCCATTCCGCCGAGTCCCTCCGGCGCAAAACAAGCCACCCCAGATACCAGCGTTAGTAAAGGGCGAAGCGCTACAGCCAGAATTAAGACCACGACCGACACCACGCCTCCGCAACTGCGCGGAATGGCGAGCGAGGCAGAGCTGCGCATGCGCATTTTTTTCGTCCCCAGGCAGAATCACGTGAGAGGAGCGGACGCGGAGTCGGACGGAAGCGGAAAGCTGACGCCGAGGGGAAAGGAGCCCTCCCCGGAAGTCCTGCTCGTCCACGGAGCCTGTCCCGGAAGTGCTGCTGTTGTGACGGGCGTGATGGCTTCAAGGTTACTTCGTGGAGCTGGAGCGCTTGCCGCGCAGGCCCTGAGGGCGCGCGGTCCAAATGGCGTGGTTGCGATGCGCTCCATGGCGTCTGGAGGTACTTGGCCCGCCGGACGCGCCTGGGACCCGCGCCTTGGCCTTGTTCGGAGGGTGACGGGGTGTTAGTGCACTCTAGCGGGGCCGACCGTTCATCTCCTCCGGCCCCAGTGACCGTCCCCGAGCCCCCAGTGCCTCAGGCTCCGTGGGCGTCTCTCTCTTATTCCCGACCCCCGCTGCAGCCGCCCACCAAATTGACTCCGCTGCTAAAGAATCCTAAACGGAGATGCCGAGTGACCTTGAGGGGCAGGTGCTGCAAGAGCGATGAGGAGGGGCTAAGCTGCCCTTCAGACCCTAAGTTGAGTGAACCCCACTAGGGCTCTGGTTGAACTAGAAAAAACGTGTTGCCTTGGTGGTTGGAGGAAGAAGTTTCCCCCTGTGCTGCCACTTTGGGGATCATGACTTGTTTAGGGGACAGTGGGTACGAGTAACCTTTAGAAGGTAGCCAAGTTAAACTGTATGCAGAAACTTACATATGTGCATTTTCTGTATTGATCATCATCAGACGACATAATTCACGTATGTTTTAGGTGGTGTTCCTACTGACGATGACCAGGCGACTGGGCTGGAGAGGGAGGTCATGATGGCTGCACGGAAGGGCCTGGTGAGGAGAAACTCCTTTGTGTGCCTTCTCTGGAGCTCATGGCCTTGGATGGGACCAGAGCCATTTCCTCTCTGGGAGCATTTGATCCAAGAAACTTGGCTTTGGGAACAATACCGTTAGCCCCTGGCGGGTAGGGGTCATCCAGCATAATGGCTCAATTCTTGCTTTTTTTCAGGACCCATACAATATGCTCGCCCCAAAGGCAGCTTCAGGCACCAAGGAAGACCCCAATTTAGTCCCCTCCATCACCAACAAGCGAATAGTGGGCTGCATCTGTGAGTATCTCGGCATGATTTTCTTATCTGTTTGCACATACAGGATGTCTTTAAGCTGCTTCAAATCTTTTGTGTGAATGTATGTATGTAAATAAGTTGTTCTAAGGGTCCTGGCCCTCTCAAGCCTCTGTATGCCCGGTGGGTCATTCTTACTAGATGTTCTCTGCCTCTTCATCTGAAAAATGGGGAGGAGAGCTTGAACTGATCTGTTCAGATGTCAATCATAACTTTGTCTCAGAGGTGTCTGAGTAAGAAATTCATGTTGAAAGTCTCCTCTTCTAGGCTGGATGGCCCTCAACCACCTTTTCCCTTTTAGGTGAAGAGGACAACAGTGCTGTCATCTGGTTCTGGCTGCACAAAGGCGAGACCCAGCGATGCCCTAGCTGTGGAACCCATTACAAGCTGGTGCCCCACCAGTTGGCTCACTAAGCCCCTGCACTAGTTCACTCAAAATGTGCTGTAAAGTTTCTTCTTTCCAATAAAGACTAGCCATTGCTTTGGCTCCTTCTCCCAAAGTTGGCTGGTCTCATTTCTTTTCCTGTGTTTTTGGACAGAAATTGATAATTCTTATATTGGTAATAGCTGTTAATATTAGCTTGCCATCCACTTGTGTACACTGAGATTGACAATCCCATAATGCCACAATTGGCACTACCTCATGGGGAAAAGCATGTGCTGTGGAGTTAGGACTTGTAATATTGGCTCTGTCATTTAACTTTGTCACTGGGGACATGTTCATTGAGGGTATGTTATATTTGCAAAAAAGATAGGTACCTTGTGAGGTGTCAGAAGTAGTAACAGAAAAATCCTGGCAGATGGTAGGTCCTCACAGTATTGTTATAAAAGGGTAAACTTTGTGAGGAATGTTATGGAGGGTTTGAGGTATCGAAGGACCCATGTTCAAAGCACAGTTCATGGGGATACAAACCATCAGCAAAATCCAGAATAGGGGACAATTCCAGAAATCAATGACTAGGTTTCGTCAATAAATACATTGTAAGGAGACAAAAAGGGAGAACTTACAGAATGAAGTGGATCTGAGGGAGATAGCAAGCAAGAGCAATGTATGAAACTTGTTTGGATCTCGATTTGAAAAACTAAAAATAATTTGAACTCTGGATATTGGATGTTTAAGGATTAAATTTTTAGGTGTGTTAATGGAATTCATTTTTTTATGCTTTAGTGAAACATACTGAGGTACTGAGGGGTAAAATATGCCTGGGATTAGCTTTAAAACTGGGAAGAGTGGTTTGGGGTATGCACGATCCCTTGTAGTCAGGTACATGTTGTTCTTTCTGCTTTTGTGTATGTTTGAACTTTCTGTAATAAAACAGCACCAAAAAAGAGCCGGGGAGGAAACTAACAAACAGCCCGATTTAGCCACTTGCTATTTGTGACACCTTGGACAATTAAATTCTCAATAACTATACTTAAACTGTAAAATAGAAACAGTACTTTTCCATTGTGTTGGGATTAGCCACAGACGTACTTTTATTTACTGTGTCCACAATATTGATTCAAACTGGATCTTTGACTTGAACTGATGAGTCCAAAAGAAAAGCCCCTTTGGCCCCAGGCTTGCACTGTCTCCTCTTAAAGGTATAGTGAAAAGTGCTGCTTCCATTCCTTGCTGTCAGTCATTCTTGTTTCCAGGAGGTGCCTGAGCATTTATCTGCCACTGGGGGCCTTTCCCTTTGGGAAAGGGAACATCTAGGTAGCCATCTCTGAAATCTACATCTACTACTCCCACCTTAAATAATTCCCCATATCATTAATCTTATCTGTCTTCCCCCTCTCACATCTCTAAGCCCACTTTGCTGCTTTTACCTGTCTTATAGAAATTTTAACCAGTTCTTCCCTAAACAAAGAAAAGTCTCCAGTTCATTTCCAGACTGGCAGGTGGAGTAACAGCTACCCCAAGATACATGCACCCTAATGCCTGGAAACTATGTTAGGTCCCATAGTAAAAGGGTATATGGCAACAGAAGGAATGAAGGTTGCTAATCACCTGACCTTAAAGAGGTTCTCTTAGTTACCAAAGTGGTCCAATAATCATGAAGGTGGCATAAGTCAGGGGGGAGTGTGACTAGAAAAATGGTCAGAGATGCAGTGTTGCTGGTTTGAAGATGAAGGGGGAGCTCCAGTAGTGCAATTGGTGAATGAGCGGTACTTATATGAAGGTGGAAAAAGAGGGCCAAGAAATGCAGGTAGCCTCCAGAAGCTGGCAAAGGGAAGAAAATGATTCTCCCATAGTCTCCAGAAAGAAATGCAGTTCTGCTGACACCTTGATTTGAGCCCAGTAAAACCCATGTCAGACTTCTGTACAAATATATTACACTAGGTGTGTAAGATTCTTTATAGCAGTAACAGATCAGCAAACATTTACTGGAATTTTATTGTAAGGAAGAACTGACCCTTCTCCCCATGTATGTATCTATTATATCAGAGTGAACTCATGAGTACTCTACAGCTTATAAACCATTGCAGATTTGACCACTGGGTGCTCCCAGAGTTGGTTCCTGTGCTCTTTAGACAAGCCCCCTTTCTTATTTTTGAGCATGTCCTTATTTTAATGGTACCACAAAATATTCCAGGCTCATTTTATACTCTCTCTGCCTCAGACTGGAATTTCTCCAAGGAGCTCTGGTTCCTTTTATTGAAGAATGGTATCTAGAAACCAAGATCTGGACACCATATGTGCTCATTGCCACTGGAGTGTCACAGCCTGTAGGCCTTCCAAGCAGATGGGGCTAGGAAATACAAAAATATTTCTAACCCTAGCACTCAGACACAAATGCATGTTTATTTCAGTATCTACCTGAATGTGTACTAACCATGAGTCCATACCTCCAATCCCGACCCAACACCACAAGGTTCATTCTAGCTTACCACCTTCTCATCTGCAGCTTTGCTCCAGCAGTGAGAAACTTGGCAGGGCCAGAGCTCTGTAAGTACACCATGCCTGCTGGAAGAAGGAATAGGGAGGACACTGCATCATCATTGGCTTAAAGGATGGGATCGTGACAGATATTTGGGAATGTCATTCCTAGCAGCAGAACAGCATGAATAGAGGCTGGCAGGCAAAGCGTAGTATAATGATGCAGAAGCCTAAAACAGGGAAGGGACAGATCCCAATGGGCCTGCATTAAATGCAACAATGTGTAGTTCATGAAGGTGATGTCATTAGGCAGTAGAGAACCACTTGACATTTAGGATTAGGAAGTGGCAGAACCAAGGCTACCTGGGCTGTAATTCTAAGAGTAAATGGATACCATGGGGAGAATGGAACTGTGGTCTTAAGCCAGGGTAGTAGTGGCTGTCATGGAAAAGAAACGACAGGTAGGAAATGTACTACAGGACTTGGCAACCAGTAGAATGTGGCAGAGATAAGGAAGAAGGGGGCATCAGTAAGGATTCAACTTGGTTGAAAGTGCTACATGAACAAAAGGGTTCTCTGTAAATTGTTTCCCCCTTGAGAGCAGGTGCAGGCTTAACTGCTATCTGACCACAAAACCTCACAAAATGCCCTGTAAAGGCAGGCCTGACTCAGTAATCTCTCCCCTCCTACCTGATCTCAGTTCTGGGCCCTCCTTTAGCCTCACCAACTCTGATTGCCTTCAACACAGTTATAACTATCTTCCCATAGCTGGCTGCCCATCACCCAGGACATATGAAAACTCTCAAGGCCCTCCACATGCTCGCCCCAGCCTACCTTTTTGGTGTATCTTGCACTTTAGTCAGAGACCACTTTCTCTTCCCTGCGGACTTGGCATCACTTGGGTGTATGACCTTCTGTCCAGACGCATTGGTCTCAGGTATCTCTGCTAGTTCTTTTTTTTGTTGTTGTTGCTTTTTATTCTATATTAATAATCAAACTCAATTTCTCCATCCCTTTCCCTTATTTTACCCACTCTTCCCTCCCTCCTCCCACCTTGAAGAAGTCCCTCTAATATTCTCTGTAGTACTGGTTTGGTGGTGATGTATTTCTTTAACTTTTCCTTATCTGAGAAGTTCTTTATCTGTCCCTCAATTTTGAATGCTAGCCTTGCTGGATACATTATTCTTGGTTGTAGATCCTTGGTTTTCATCACATTGAATATTTTCTGCCAATCCCTTCTGGCCTGTAAAGTTTCTGGTGAGAAATCAGCTGAGAATCAAATGATTGTCTCTTTATAAGTTACTGCTTGCATTTTTCTTGCCGTTTTTAGAATTTACTCTTTTTCTTTGGTGTTTGGTCTCTGCTAGTTCTTACCTCCACCTGGAACACCTAGCCCCGCCTGGCTAACTCCTGGACCCAAGCAACTCTGCATGCCCCACCCACTGGGTTAGATGCCCCTCCTCTTGGCACCCACAACTTGTACTGAATCAGTCTATCTGCCTCTGATCTGTGTTTTGAGGGGAAAAGATATGTCTTATTTACCATTGGCCACAAACATGTGGCACCCTCCTGGACACACTGCAGGTGTTCAAATACTTGAAGGAAGGAAAGAAAGGGCAGTCTCTGGACTCTTATCTCAAGGCTCCCTCTGCTTCTACTGCATCTCCTATCCTCAGCTTCTACCTTCAGAGTCCAGCTCACCAACACAGCCTTGGCCATCTCCCCCATCACTCTCCTTCCTGACTTGTCTAACACCAGGCCTATATCATGGTTGGTTTATCAGCCACATGTGAGTGGGGCAGCAGAGGTGCTCAAACAGAACAGGGGAGGACATGGAGGCACCAAACCCCAGTCCTACCTGCCAGGAGGCCCTGTCCAGGATTAAGGCAGAGGAAGGCAGGCTTGTTCTCTGCTTCTCCTGACAGACTGAAGCAAGTGGGTCATGAGGCTGGGTAATTCTGCCACCAGGGTGGCAGCCCAGCCTTCTTGGGCCTCTGGAGCCTCACTGCCCCAACCACAAACCCTCAGGCTTCTGAGAGCTGTGCCATGCTGCACTCTCACTGGTCCTGCCTCTCAAAGTCCCGAGGGATGGGTGAGCAAACAGCACAAGAACCACAAGAAAATAGCCACACACTGGGCCTTATCCATAATTATTACTATAATGATTTACAAAAGTTTTCTTCAGGCAACTGTGTTAAATTATTGTACATATCTGGGACGGGGAGGGGAGTCCTGGCCCAGGGTAATGAAGACCTTCTTCATAGGAGAGGTGAGAGAAAAGATGTGGCCCTCCTCCCCAACCCTCTGGGTCTGACTCCTGATTAAGTGGTTTCCCTTCAACAAGTGAAGACCATTAACCCTTCCCCATCCAGGGTGGTGGGGCAAGGACAAGGGAGCAGCAAGTCAATGAAGTGCTTTGAAGGGGAGAGTGCAACAGACTATGGCTGTCCAAACCCCGTGCATTCTCTGCTCTGGTTCCAAAGGATCTGATCCTGGGCCAGACCCTCACTGAGGACAGCAGACTACCAAGTACTCAGCCTGCACCAAGACATCCATTCAGGAAGATGGGGTACAGAGTGCAGAAAGTCAAGGATGCCTAGGAGTGGCTGGCCCTCTGCTACCCTGTCAGGTCAGGAAGAGGTGGTGGCATAATAAGCAATGATGCACTCAGCACGGTGCTGCTGGACAACCTCCTCTCCACCTCACTCCCAAGGCTACTTACAAAGGCATCCAGGCACCCAGGCCCTAGGAGGGACCCTGTGAGAGGAAATGGGGGCATCTGGATGTCTGGCCGTGTTGATCAGGTAAAGAGCCCTGAGGGCCTGAGCCAGGAATTTTAGGTCTAACTGGCCCTGCCAAGGTGGACACCCAGAACCACCAAAGGCTGGGCTCCCCAATTCCTATATTCCAGCTCAAGACCCACCCATGCAGCTAAATATGTGTGCGTGTAGGTGCACACGCATGTGTGTGTGCCTGTGTTGCGGATGGGAGGGCTCCAGGGATGTGCTGTTGCATACCCGCCTGAGGTTTAGGGTATGCAGGGGACCCTAGGTCTAGCATATGAGCCCAGACCAGAAAGGGCCAAGGGCTCGGGCTCCTTTTCCTCCCATTCTCCCAACACGCAATCCCTCCTCCTTGGACATTAGAAGGTTTTACGATGAATAGCACGGCAGCCATCTTCTTCGTACTCCTTCTTGGAGACCCACATCTTCTTAAAAGTGTCCAGAGAGGCCAGGATGGAGCCACTGGGGAAGGAAGGATGGTGTTCTTGTGGACCTGAGGGCTAAGCCACCTGCCCTCCCTGGGCACTCGGAGCTCTGTTCCCCTTATCTGGGAGGGAAATCCACCCACCTCCACCTGTCCTGAGCCAACCCTGGGACAAGCACCCAGGGCAAAATGTTCTTGTCCCAGAGCCCTCCCTGTGAGCCCCGCCTCACCCGATCCACGTGGAGTACAGCCGTTCCTGAGGGGCCGAGATCTAGAGGGAGCAAGTGGCAATGTAACTGCCTGTCCCCAAACAGCAGCCTCCGTCCCAGCCTTGGGGGTGATTCCCACAGGGCCTGAGGCCAGAGAGCAAGTGCACTAGCCAGGAGCATGTGACTGGGGAGGACTGGGGAGGAATAACTGAGATGGGCTGGATATGAGAGGGCTTCTGGAGGTGCCCTCTACTCCCCAGGTCAAGGCTGCCCAGCATCCCCATGCCCCACAGGGACTCCCTACAACCTCACCTTAATTTTGACATCCTTTGGGGCAAGCTTCTTCACTTCACTTAGTAATCGGTCACCAAAGCCTGTGAATACAATGCTGGCTGAGCCTGGGGTCCACATCCAATCCCTTTACCGCTAGCTCCCCCATATTGAATCTGGTGCCCCCCAGCTGCTGCCTTCCTTTCAGGAGTTCTTTTTAGGATTAAAGGTAGGGGTGAATCACCCCAAGGGCAGAAAGACCCAGCTCTACAACTGCAGAGGACGTCCAACTTCCAAAGACAGGGAACATGAGATGGAATCCCAAGTCACATGGCTCTGCTGGACCCCATGCTCTTCCTTACCCAACATTCCAGCAGCCAAAACCTGCCAGAAGCAGTCAAAGGCAATGACAAACCAGGAGACAATGTCTACCATCAGATGCGCAGAGATCACACAGTGTCTGTCAGGTGCTGGGGGCTCTCACTCGTAACTGGTGGGACACAAACTCTTGGGAGGGAATCCTGGGCAGTATCCACCAAATGGCAGAGGCATATCCACCCTCTGAATCAACTGCTCTACTCTGGGGTTTACTCTTTAGGTCAGGCATGTCTAACCTGTGGTCCAGGATGGCTCTGAAGGCCCAACACAAATTCGTAAAACATTACGAAAATTTTTTTGTGACTTTTTTTAGCTCATCAGCTGCTGTTAAGTGTTAGTGTATTTTATATGTGGCCCAAGACCATTCTTCTTCCAATGTGGCCCAGGGAAGGTTGAACACTGCTGCTTTAGGTATATTCTTACCACATGAAGTGCACAATGGTATCCACTGAGCAACTCTATGATGAGATATGACTGCAGCTCTCTCAAAGGCCATCAGCAGGACGATGGCTAAATGGCCTATCTGTACAGTGAAGTACCGCATGGCCATATAAAGGAACTTGCACGGGTAGGTAAGGTATCTCAGATACAGATACGTACTAAAGTGAACCGTGCATGATTGGGACGTGTAGAGAATGCTACAGTGTGTGTGGCTGGATGCACATTTGCTCATATGTGCAGGGAGGTGGCTGACAGCTGCCTGTGTAGAGGGAAGGGGTGACCAGGACAATGGGGAAGAGAGACTTCATCTAACACAGTTTAGGTTTCATGTAAACTTATGACCTATTTACCAAGTAAATAAAATTTACTATTAAAAAAAAAAAAAAGCTCCCTGAACACAAGAAAGCCAATACAAAAGGGGCCATGTCCCAGGTTGCAGAGAGCGGGATACAGGGGAGAGTCCAGCTGCCCTTGTCCTCCAGAGTTCCACCACCACCTCCCAAACCAGGGTACCTTTGAACAGCGTGGAGCCGCCTGAAAGCACGATATTGGCAAACAGAGTCCGGCGGAGGTCCAAGTCAGACTTGTGGATGGCAAAGGCTAGCACCTCGTGGAGCCCCTCGCTCTCGTCCCCTACTAGGTCTGGCTGGAACAGCAGCTCGGGGGCCCGGAATCGTGCTGGCCCCACCTTTGGAAAATAAGATTGAAGCAGACAGGCCTCTTCCTTCTCCAGGTCCTGGCAGCACCAATGCCACCCAGGGCTAAGTCTGGCAACTTACATCAAGTGTGCTGCCATCCGGCAAGGTGTATTGCACCTTCTCTGTCTCTAGAGCCTCATCCTTCTGTGGGTTGATGGACAGATAGCAGGCTCGCTGCGGGAGACAAGGACACCATCTCAGAAAGCTGTGACCCCAATACCCACACCCAGGGCTCAACCTCATGCCTGGTTCTACCAACCCTCACTCCCCCTCTAAGTCATGTCCACACCCTCCTGCCCTTCAGTACCTCTTTGATGGTTCGGACAACCTCAAACTCAGCTGAGGTGTGGAAGTCGACGCCCTCCTTGCGCAGCAGCAGCCGGAGATAGCGGGAGACGTCACGGCCAGCAATGTCCACCCGCATGATGGAATGCGGCATGGCAAAGCCCTCGTAGATGGGGACAGCATGGGTGACCCCGTCCCCTGAGTCTAAAACCACTCCTGTTGTGCGTCCTGTTGCGTACCTGTCAGCAGGTCAGTATCCCATCCCTTCACCTCAGCCAGGAAGGCATGGGGACCTCCCACCCCTGGTAGGGACCCTGGGACAACTACACGATCTAGTCTGAAAAGCAGACGTGAGGAATTTGCTACAGGAATAGTCATAGGGTTGGGGGAGCTGTTACTACAGAGAAGTCAGACACCTGGTCACCTCTAGCAGGAGGATGGCCCTGGGGAGGAGAGGGACTCCAGGGAACACTCACAGGCTCAGCACAGCCTGCATGGAGATAAAAAGGGCAGGCACGTTGAAGGTCTCAAAGAACACCTCTGCTGCCTTCTCCCGGTTCTTACTCGGGTTGAGCGGGGCTTCCGTTAGAAGAACTGGATGCTGCAAGAGATGGCAATTGTGGGTGTGTGCATAGACAGTGTGCTGGGCCCTAAAAGGGTCTTTCCAGAGCCACCCCCGCTGTAAGCACCACGGCTACAGCCCACTGTCCTTCCTAGTGGAAACCAGCCTGTATGGCACTTATTCTTTCAAAGAGCCAGCTCTCTGGAAGATTCTCCTTGGCCACCCCTGACTATTGTATCCACATATGAGACTGGACAATTAATTTCACAAACTCACCCTAGAAGAAGTGCTACATACCTCAGTGCTGAATATCACTACAGTCACCTTTGAAGTACTCCCCTTGGGAAGTTATGCACCGACACCAGCACCTAGTCCACCCTTCAAAGCAATTTGGAACTCTTTTTCTGGAATGGCCATCAGAGCTGTCATGATGCCCAAAATTTGACAATTAAATTTGCAAACTTGCTCCCGTGTGCTTACATTGGCAGCACTGTACAAACAACCTTGGAAATACTGAGTTGTTTGTACAGTGCTGCCAACATAAGTTTACACTGGCAAGCTCGCAAACTTAATTGTCAGCTTTTATGGTCAGGGTATGATGACAGCTCTGATGGCCATTCCAGAAAAAGAGTTCCAAAACTGCTTTGAAGGGTGGACTAAGCACTGGCGTTGGTGCATAACTTCCCAAGGGGAGTACTTTGATGGTGACCGTAGTGATACTCAGCAATGAGGTATGTAGCACTTTTTCTAGGATGAGTTCGCAAAATTAATTGTCCAACCTCGTACATACATACTGAAGAGGTAGCAGGGTCTGTCAAAGTACAGGAAATGTGGGAGCCCAACCAGGAGGGGCACAGCAGGGAGAGGGCATAGCGAGGGAATCTGGGGCTGCCACACCTCCTCGGAGAAGGTCTGCAGCTGGTCCTTGGAGTAGACGTACTGCCAGATGCGCTCCATGTCGTTCCAGTCCCGCACCATGCCATGCTCCATGGGGTAGCGCAGGGCCAGTAGCCCCCGGTGCTCCTGCCGAGGATGAGGACCAGTGGGAAGGCAGCTGTGGCTCCTGGTTCCTCCCCCAGCCACCACTTCTGCCTTCCTGGAAGCTGCCCCTTCACCAGTCCCCAGTAGAACCACCACTGCTTACAAAGTGTCCCCAGGCTATCCCGCACGTGGATCCTGAACTCAACACAGGCTAAATTGTCCAGCAACATCTCAGGCTCTGGAAACCTAGCTAGCCTCAACTGGCCAGTAACCAGGGAGGGTAGTGACATATTCCCTCCCCTTCCTCACTTCTCTATACTCACTGCCAGCACAGTCCCCCTTCTCTCCCCACACACGGTCCAGCTTCCACCTCACTACTCACACACAGGTACTGCTCCTGTTAGTGCTAGGAGTCTCCTCATGGCTGATTCTGTACAGTCCTTTCCTGTGGTCACCTGCCACCCCTGTTCCTCCCAGCTCCCCAGCCAGTGCTCAAGTCTCCTGCATAGACCTGCCCTTCAATGTCCCCCATAGTGTGTCCCTTCTCACCAATCACCACTTGGCTTCTCTCTCCTATAGCCGTGGCTCCTACTGACCCATCTCCTGAGAGTCTATCTGCACCTTCAGCTCAGGCCCACAGCCCCTGGCCCCCAACACTGTGTTCCCTGGGCACCTAAACTGCACTTGCTTGTCATTCTCCCAGACACATTAGCTCCTCCTGAGGGCTTCCTCTGGCTGTGGGACCCCCCTCTCATTTGGGTTGGTTACCAAGTCCAAGTGATTCAGACTTTTAAGTCACTGTTTAATCAGTCCTTTCCTCTGCAGTTTCCAAAAGACAAACACAAAGTGGTTTAACTCTGCCCCCACCAACAACCACCACCCCATCACAGGGCAGGGTTCTTCAGAGCTGGAGCCTAGAGAGCCCAGGAGGGTACCTGGTACATGGCCCACAGAATAGAATCCCAGGGGCCTCTGTAGCACAGCTCTGACCCCCACAGACACTCTTAGGACTATGAAGACCCCAAACCCAGGCAAAGGCAGGCTCCACAGGAGTTACCTCTGCTTTTGGTCCAATGAACAGGTCCCCCTCCAGGGCTCCGGCCATCACTCGCATGTGCTTAGGGCGCCCAACACTGCGAGGATAGGTAAAGTCAGGGAAGCGGGTGGGGGTTCGGCCGAGTCCAGCCCAGGAAAACCAAAGTCCAACTCCAGTGCTCACGAGAGTACTGCACTCCAAAGCATAAGGATGTGGCCATGGGCCAAAGGTCAGGACCCAGGCCTAGTGGACATGGGACTACAGAGCGGCAGGCCCTGGCTGAACAGAAAGCTCAGGATCAGAAGAAATGCATCCCTTGCCCTTCTCACCCTCCCTCCCAGAGAGGGCTGAGAGCCCTGGCAGAGGGTCAGCTTCTGTAGCCACAGACTCAGCCCATGCTCTCGATTTCAGGGGGGCCAGGCTGCCACCACTGCCTGCAGACTAAGGGAGGATGGCCCAGGAAGCTGGGTGGTGGCCCCCCTGTGCACCCCTCTCTCATTCAGTCGATTCTGTCCCTTCTCCCTGCCAGGTCTTCCAGAACAGAGATTCCAAAAGTTGACCCAAGTTCCCTGCTCATAAATGGGGAAACTTAATTACACTCAATGGGATTCAGAAAGGAGAGCTGAAGCCCTATTAGGTGCTCTATGATGGCCTGTCCCCAGACCAGGCCTGGGGTACTGGCATAACTAGCCACTTTGGGAGCTGTAGGACCCCTCACCTAGCTCAAGGCCAATCACCCTAAAACCTCTAGGCTTTTCAAGGTGATACTGCCAAGGGAAAACTTCCCAGTGGGCTGAAGTAGCCAAAGGTGCACCCTAGGCCTTCTCCAGATTTCACCTCCTCTGACCCCCGCCATCACTGGCACCATTAAGGGAAAGACCCCCTTGACTGAAAGAAAACATTTTCTAGTCTGAAAATAAGTAAGCCCCAGAGAACCTCTCCTGGGAGGAAGGGGTGGCTATGTACTAACTCCCAACTCTTCTTCCTAAAAATATCTCCCTTTTATTCTAGCTGCTGCTACCACACCCTGTCCCCAGGGGAAGTCTGGTGGCTTCTCCTCCCCAGCTCAGAGAGAGACTAAAGTCAGACTCTAAAGAGGAGGGGGAAGCCCAGGGTACCTGTCTGCTCCTTTCAGAGCCCTCAACAATGTCAACTTCACACATCTGTTGTCTTCCTTCCCTACAGGTAGGGGCAAGGTTGGCCCAAAGACAGCTGTGACACAGGATGGCTGTTCTCCCAGAAGCAAACAAAAGGGTTAGGGTTGCTGCCGGGGCAACACTTACTAGTTTGGGAAACAGTATTTGGGAATCTGGTCTCCTGCAAAGCCAGCCTTGATCACCCCCGAGCCCTGCAAGGAAAAACAATGTTTAGCTGCCGCCATTCACCTCCAGATGAAGGGAGTGGAGGGCGCGAGCTGCCTGACCATGGCAGCCTGGGAGGAAGCTGAGATCCTGCCAAAAGGGCAAGTTCATTCACAAGTACACCAGTGGCTCAAAACAGTGTGTGCAGGGGATGGGGGGGAAGCAATTTTGCATCCCTTCTGTCAAATTCAACAATGTTTGGTTGCCACTGGCATCCAGTAGGTAGAGGGCCAGGAACACTGCTAAACATCTTAAAATGCACAGGCCAGTCCCTCACAACCAAGAATTATCCAGCCCAGAATAACGGCATTAGGAACCATGAAGCACACCCTCTGCACACTCTAGAGTTAGGTCCAGGCAGGAGAGATCCACGGCAAAGCTATTCCCGAAACCAGCTAGAAGCAACCCTTAAGCATAGTTGTTTTTTTTTTCAACAGCCTCTGTCCCTGGGGCCCCCAGGAGACGGCACCACATACAAGGTCCACTGGGAAGACCACTGGGTGCTTGGCGGCACTGGCAACTCGCTGACAGTTTCCCAAAGACTGCAGGCCAAGGAGAACTTGTCCTGCCACTGCTCCAGCCTGGAAGCTAGACTACGGATCTCAAAGGTATCTGGCATCTAGAACCTTCTCACCCAATGAAGAAATCAGGTCTCAACCCTTCTTCTCAGATTTGTATCATAAGATTTCCTGTCTGCAGTGCAGGAACAAACATCTCCAAGTTACAGAGCAACTGGAAGCCCAGAGGGACCACACAGGCGGCACTCTGAACTCATAAGCTTGTTGATCAGCCTAAGTGACTATTTGCCTACCAAGAAGGGAGGGGTCAGGTCTTTCCAGTAGCCTGCTGGAGAGCATCTCTAAGCTCCCTTTTAGCCTTCTTATTAAACATCCACTGATGTGACTCATGGAGCCCACATAGGTACTTCAAGAAAGACAGCCATTCAGGGATGACATGGGGGTCATATAGAAAGAAGGGAGATATATCCCAGAAAGAGAAGGAAGTCATTATTAAAAACTGCGAGCTTCACAAACCAGAGGCAGATACCCTGCTAGAGGCAGTACCACAGACCTTTGTCCTTCATTTTCTTCCCACTGACCAGAAATTTCTGAGGCCAGAAATCCTCAGAGGGCAGCTGACAGCATGATGAGCCCCAGTGCTAAAGGACTGGGACAGAAGGAAGCCAGGACTCTTTCCTCTGAGGCTTCCAAACAAGTCTCTCTCAACTGCTTGTGGGTCCTGAACTCTATCCACTCCCTGCTGGCTGCTCCACACAGGACTTCAGGAGAGGGTCAAAGTAGCCTAGTGGCCATCCAGGTGGTGGTGGATTTGTGGCTGGCAGAGCTGAACTTGCATTTCCCCCCATGTCTTAGGAAAAAAGCCCAGTTGGGCCTAACCACTCTGGAAGTCCTGCCTTGGGATGCAGCCCTTTGGGAAGCGCTGTTGTAGAGGTCACCAGGCCAATCCTCTCCAAGAGGTGAGGAAGGCAGTGTGCAAATGCCATCTCTCCTCCACCAAGAGGGGCAGCCAGAGCCACAGCCCGAAGGCGGAATAAAAGGGCTGTGGTAGAAACCTGCCCAGTGACCTCACTCGCCACCGAGCAGGGTCTGGGGGATGTCCCCGGGCCGAGCCGCCCGCGGTCACTCCTACTCTGCCGAGATGCTCAACACGGGTCGGCTGGCGCAGGACTCTGGCAGGGGTTCCGCGGCACCGGCGCGGGGCTGGCCCCCAAGGCCTGGGCTAAGGGCTAGGCGAGTGCGCGGGGTGGGCAGCGCGGAGAGGACGAGTTCAGACGGGCGGAGTCCCTCCCCGCGCCGCCGCGTGCAACCCGGGAGCGGGGAGCCTGCCCTCCCCCCGGCTGCCGGGCCTCACGTTGTCGATGACCACCGGCTGGTTGGCGATGACGTCGTAGGACTCCATGGCCAGGCCGGGCCGGGCCGGCCCTGCCCAGCAGGCGGGCTGCAGGAGGGACTGGCGGACCAGCGGGCGGGCGGACCGGACGGCTACAGCTCCGGACTTGGCGCCGCGCCCCTCCCACCCGAAGGGCGCAGCCTACGTAGCCCTGGGGAACGCTACAGAGGGCGCGCCCCGCGGCCAATCACCGCTCCCACCTGGGT